>BQNB010041139.1:0-46953 GCA_026074375.1 Tanacetum coccineum
TATATGAAAAATTATCTATTCGAAATAAGCTCTTCAAAAACTACTTTTACGTCTAATGAAAACATTTTTAAGTCATTCAAAACCCCAAAACAAAGTCGGGACAGCAAGCTATCTTTATCGAAAGTGCCACAAAAATCAACTCAACTCGCATATTAGTGCCTAATCTAGTTTAACCTTTATTTACAACTAATCCACCACAAAACTAACCTTAATCCACCATAATCTCTATTGTTGCAACTCTCATCAACTCTCAATCTCACCAAGAACATATTATAAAACATAAACATAAAGTGGTAACAATGTTAACTTCCATTTTATGAAAAATAGCAAAGTGTTGTTTTATTTCTTTTGTAAAAGTTAACACAAACACATGGATCTTTAATAATAAACATGGATCTATAGAAATAATGGATGAAACCAAGTAAGGATCATGTAAAACTTACAAATCAAGAAGAATATGTAGCAAAAACACTAGATCTATACCCAAGAATTATAGATCTTCAAAATCCCAAAAGATCTTGCAAAACCCTAATTTGAAATCTTGAAAATCTTTGAAAAACAACCAACCAACACTTGGATCTACCTTAGATAACCTTAGAAATGAGTTTAGAATACTTGAATCTTGAAGAAAATCAAAAGATATGGAGGGGTATGTGGGGTGGTGTTGTGCCGTGAGCTAGGAGACACAAGGGAGGAGGAAGAAAATTTTTGTGAGGCTTGTGTGTGTTATGAAACCCTAGGAAATGAAAGTGTATGGTATTTATAGGCAAATGTTAGGGTTTAAAGTCTCATAGAGGCTCACAAGTGACCAACACACACCAAGGGTGTGCTTGGTCTTGGGTTCGGCCGAATATGGTTCATAAGGACCATGATGGTTCAAGTTTTCTAGCCAAGGTTCATTATACGTGGTTAAATTCAAAATTTACTTAGTCAAAGGGTTAGTCAAATTGTAAGAATGCATGTGATGTGTAAGAACTTGCATGCATGCAAGTTACAAGGCAACAAAAGTGTCATTTTCTCATCAAGTATGCACACATGGGTGAGGCTTTCAAAATAAGATGCCATTTAATTAATTTTGAGCATGCATACATATGAATTTCGTGGGTTTTGGGTATAGGAGGAGGGGTGAATGAAATTTTTGGACTTAGGGCATAAGATTATCGATAACTTGAGTTTACACGAAAAGATTTTGAGTTTTCGGGGTTCCGTTTGGTCAGAAACGCGAAAAACGCAATTTAAGAGGTAAAACCCTAAAATTAATATCGGAAGGGTTTAAAAATCACGAAACACTCAGGAAAGATAAATTAACTCATATAATGCCTAAATTAATTAATAATCGATGCCGGAACGCGTCCGATGACGTTTTTCAGTTTTACGCGGTTTAACTTCCCGGTAAACTGTCAGATTTAAACGTAACGTACAATATTCAAAATAAATGACCGGAATGGGTCGGAATACTAACCGGGAATTTATGGGGTGTGACAAAATCCTACCATCTACGTCTCTCTTATTCATCAGTTTTGGGAAACTGCATCTGCTAGCACCAATCAAGATGGAGAGATGGAAATCACTGCTACTATTGATGGAAGACTCAAGACTATTACTGAGGCATCAATACGAAGGCACCTTAAGCTAGAAGATTCTGCTGGTATAAACTCCCTTCCTAATGTAGAAATTTTTGAGCAACTAGCTCTAATGGGGTATGTGACTGATTCCGATAGCTTAACCTTCCTAAAGGGACACTTTTCCCCATAATGAAAGTTCTTAATACATACCATACTTCACTGCCTAAGCCCTAAGAAAACAGCATGGGATCAATTTAGTAGCAACATAGCCACTGCCATCATTTGCTTAGCAACCAACAGAACCTTTAATTTTTCAAAGTTAATTTTTGATGGCATGGTCAAAAATGTGGGTAGTGCATCTAAATTCTTAATGTATCCACGATTTATACAAATCTTTCTGAATAAACAAAAAAGACACCTCAAAACCCACAAAAAGACTTATCTTGCTCCCACCCTTACTCAAAAGCTATTTAACAACATGAGAAGAACATCCAAGGGATATACTTAGGTGAACACTACATTGTTTCCCACAATGCTTGTTTAGGGTCAGACCTTACAGGGTGAAGCTGCTCTATCAACTTTACAACCACCCTCTACTACACCTGCACCACATCAATCACCTGAAACACCTCATTCATCACCCACTATGCCAACCCCACAAGAAGCAGAGGAGCCTGCAACAATGCCTCATGTAGTATACAAGAGATCATAACACAAGTAATGGATGATGGGTTGGCTAATTAGGCTTAGAGAGAAAATGTCTTTTTATACTCATATCTAAATTGAGTTCTAAAAGTTCTTGAAGAGATTGCCAGAATTGAGCCAGACTGCCATCGCGATCTAGAGGATGAGCGTAATGGCAATCCAATGTCTCGACACCACTTCTTCAAAGTACTGCCTGAGTCAGTAGTTTCTCATTGAGTCATTTTCTGGGCTCGCAGAACAGTAAATGAGCAGATTTAGTGTGTTAATCAACTATAACCAAATCATAGCTTTGCCCATTGACGATGTTCTTTGGTACACTTTATCTCGAAGATAAAAGTCCCTTGTTATATTGAATCCCACTGACCTTTCAGGGATTTTAGGTTTGGTCCACGACCGGATGGTTTGCTGGTTATCTTCTGCTTTAACCTTGTTTGCGTGGGGTATGTCATAACCATTACTTCACATTATGTGGCAATTTCTGTTCATGTTGGGCACCAATATAGTTCTTCAAATCTTGGTACATTTTGTCCGATCCAGGGTTGGGATCGAATACTTTGACTTATGGATCGTGCAAAATCAAGCTTCTCAAGTCACCAAAATGTATCCAATTCTATTCTTCAACATTAGCGTTATCGGCACCGTTGGCTCAATTTCATAATCAGGCAACAAGTCTTCTGTTCAGTAATTCTCTTTATTTTCTCGCTTCAACTTGAGATTCAAGATTCGGAGGGGAGGTTCAAAACCGATTGTCATAACCATGGCTCGAACTGTAGTGGGTTAGGTCTAATTTCGGCTCAACGCATCCTGCTCACGTTCACCTTTCTGGGTGGTAACGTAACTCACATAGTCGTAGTCAACTTCACAGCTTGACCATCTATGTTGTCTCATGATTCAAGCTGTTATCCTTCTGATCAGTGAACACAAGCAATTTCGTGCCATAGAGATAGTGTCTCCACATCTTGAGAGCGAACACCACAACTCCCAATTCAAGTCCAATGTGTCGTTGTAGTTTTCAACATGGATTTATCAGTTGGCGTGATTAGCATAAGCTTTGACTTTCTCCTTATGCATCAACACTGCGCCTAATCCCTTATGAGAAGCGTCACAATAAACCACGAAGTTTTCACTCCCTTCAGGCAATGCCAAAATCAGCGCACTACACAACTTTTGCTTCAAGGTCTGTAAAGTAGTTTCCTCTTTTTCACCCCAATTAAACGTTACACTTTTCTGTGTCAGCTTCGTCATAGGCTTGGCAATCTTTTGAGGAAAAACCTCGATAATCGTCAGGTCAGTAGCCGGCATGACTAGAAAATTGATGAATTTCTGTGGGTCTTGGGTGATTCCCAATCCTTGATTGACTCAATCTTCACAGGATCAACGTGAATACCCTCACTATCAATCACGTGAACCAAGAAATTGTACTTTCGACAGCCAAAAGTCGCACTTTGAGAATTTGGCGTACAATTCTTCTTTCTTGAGCAATTCCAAAATTAATCTAAGATGTGCATCATGTTCTTCCTTGGTCTTAGAGTAGATCAAGATGTCATCAATGAACACGGATCATAATGTTCTTAAGTACGGTCGCATATCAGTTCATCAGTTGGTCAATGAAACATGCGGGCGCGTTAGTCAACCCTGAATGACATCCTCGGAATCGTAATGACCATAGGGTAGTTTAAACGCCGTATTTGGTATATCCTCATACGAATCTGAGTTGGTGTGATAACCAAACGTCAAGTCGATCTTCGAGTACACACTGGATCCTTGCAACAGCATCAAATAAGTCGTTCGATTCTCAGAAGTGGGTATTGATTTTTCACAGTAAGCTTGTTAAGTTTACGGTAGTCGATACACATTCGAAAAGAGCCGTCTTTCTTTTTGACAAAACAAATCGGAGCTCTCCTAGGGTGGGAACTTGGTTCTTTATAAATCCCTTGTCAGAATGGTCTTATAGTGATGCGGATATAATTCTTCCATTTCTGACGGTGCTAATCTATATGGGGCTCGAGTAAGGTGCAAACCTGGGGACTAACGTCGATTCTGGGAATTCAACCTTGTGGATCGGTGGTATATCCAGGTAAGTCTTCAGGGCAAGACTTCTGGAAAGTCCCGTTACAGTTGGCACGTCTTGCGAGTCGCTTCTCCTTCGATCATCTTTGTTTCTTTCACATACAATGTGCCCAGAAACTAGTTGCAACCTTTCTCATATACTTCTGGACTTTACAATGATATAATGATCAACGTTTGATTTCTGTCTTGTCACTTTTGTCTCTTGACGATCAGAATTTCTTTCGAAAGGAATACGCACCTATCTTCTCGTCACATACAATCACTGCATGATTCTTTGCTAACCAATCCATGCCAATGATAACGTCGAAACTACCCAAATCTACGGGCATCAGGTTGATATTAAATGGATGTCCTAACAATCCTATTGTACAACCTCTAAGCACAATGTTGGTTTCTGAAGTTCTTTCGTCAGCTAGTCGGAAGCGTAATAATGTCTAAGGACATGGTATGAATCTAGTAGTGCACTAAAAGTATTTGATACGAAACTTTCTTATCGGCACCCGAATCAAATAACATGTAAGCATGATGATCGTTGAGAAGGAACGTATCCGTGACAGTATTGGGACCTGGGTTAGCGTCACCTCCTCCTAGGACATATGCTTTTCCTCTTGTATCAGGAACTCTTGCTTTGTCCCCATGGTTTTGGTTCTTTATTTTGGGATAATCCTTCTGTTAATGTCCTGGTGCTCTCATCAAAACAGTCCATCCTTGATTACCATTTGATTTGGGTAGAAATTAGTGGTATTGGTAACCTATTAATTCGGGTCAAATGTCCAATCTTGTTACACTTCCCACATCTTATAGTGCAAGGGCCTACATGATGAAGCTTACACTTGTTGCAGAAGGGCAAAGTACCTTCATACTCCTTCTTCTCATTGTTACCAGCCATATAGGCTCTAGCAACATTCTGGCCTCCAGTATTATGTTGTTTGAACGGTGGTTGTTGTCCACGGTTGTTTCCATAGTTGTTGTTCAGTCTCCTCTTGTTCTCTGCGTTTTTCATAGCATAGCCTTTCAACTTCTTATCATCAATTTTGTTTGGCGATTTGAACGGATAATCTAGTATTCTTGTGGAGTGCCGGCAGCAATTATCACATTCCCTTGGATATTAATCGGGGAGACCTCTATGAATTTCTCCACCCGATCTCTTCCTCGGGGACCATGTTGGGTACACACCATGTAAGCTCTTGAATCTCTAAGTAATGCAGGCAAAATTCATTGTTCTTTACGGTTAAGTTCCATATTTCAGTTTCCATTTTCTGAATCTCATTCCTTGGGCAATACACTTTAGTCATTAGTTTCATGAGCTCCCCCCATGACATGGAAAACGCAGCCTCAGTCCTAATAGTCCTCTTATGTGAGTTCCACCAAGTTAGTGCACTGCCCAACAGGGTGCAAGTAGCATACTTAACTTGGGACTTCTCTGGGGTAGTTGTGATATGGAACATGTTTCCATTTTCTCAAACATCTTATCAATCTACAAACTCTTCAGTTCCCTTAAAGTTGAGTGGTTGACACTTCATGAAGTCCTGGTAGGTGCATTCTCTAGCAACAGGTATATTACCTCTAACATTCTCATCTGGATTCTCATTTCTACCATTTCCATTTCCACCATTTCCATTGTCGCCATTCACTGTTGTTGTTTTTTCCATTTGGCTTTGGTTTTCAGTCCGAGAGCGCATTGGCGGCAGGGGTTCGCCTCCTACTCATGACGAACGTTCTTCCACACGTGGATAACGAGTTTTCGATTGCTTTAGGGGTCATACAGAGCGTAGTGATAGTCATTCTTTCTACATTACAAGAACCAACCGTGGTGAGTATTTAAAACGAATACACTATCATCTAGATAAACGTTATTTAAAGTACATGCTTGAAATAAAATATAAATACAACACGATGCAGAACGATAAATACAATATAGATAAACAAGGTAGGGAGAGTCAAAACACAGCTTTTTATTTTCATAGAATAAAAGCAATAATTCGGTTAACAACCAATTCCACAATAGTGTGCATTATCCACAATTATTTTACTGCTAACACCTCGACCTAAACCATCAGTCTAGTGTCCTACTTGATCATTGGTACTTGCTAGTTAAAGGCTCGAGAAACCGCAAACGTCACTAACATACGACTAACCACTCCCAAAGGGTCTATCCCGAGTATCATCACGATTCCTATGAACCTGACGAAAACTTCCTGTGAAATGAGAATGTAAGCGAAGACTGTTCATATACGATCCCTCTCGATATCCAACATAGCACGAACCTTGAGGTTCTCCAACCTTAAGCTGTCAATCCTCTCGATCATACTAACTCTTTGTCCCCTAGCTATCAACTGATCAGCCTCCAACTGTCTCTGAGCAGTCTCAATCCCGATAATCCTATCAATACGAACCTCAAACATGTGATGGTAAAGTCACGCACAGCATCATCCAAGTCAATCGGCATATCCATTAGGAATGACTAACAATGCCATCCCTGGTGCCGGACGGATCAGAAAGAATCCTCTCAGTGGCTTACAATCTATACTCAACTAATCGGTTGCGACAATTCAGAGTCCCCCTCAGTAACGCTCAACGCACTCTCAGCGCGGCATTGTGTGTGTGTGACTGGGTTTGTCAGCCCTCATTAACCTTTGTGTCATCCTTGAATCCCTTAAGGGTAATCTTAACATGATCTTAACATCATCCCCATCACATATACCAACTCTATTTCAACCTCAGTCTCTATTAGGATCCATCTTGGTATCCTCCCTATGCTAGCTCAGTACGAATATGGAATATCTGAACCTTCTCTACGAAGGTTGTAAGAGATCAGCACGGGTAGGAGCTAATGATCCCATAACTAGCATAGATGATGGTACATAATCAATCGGGGATCTATATCTCTTGAGAGATGGTCCAGCATAATGTGAAGATGAATGCATGGGTCTCTCTGATGAATCTCCTGATGATGACTCTAATGTAGTTGGGGGATACAAAGTAGATAATGGGCAGACACAACGATGGAATTGCCTCTCTACGTCGTTGGTTCTCTCCTCTGAGGGTAACACAATTGGGGTGATAAATCTCTTGTCGAGGTCCAGAATGAGCCTGATCTGATGCATCCAAACCCAAATAATGAACTGGCAAAGAGTTCGAAGATGAACTAGAAGAAGATGAGCGGTGGTCTGAAGAATGAGGTGATACACGCCTACATGCAAAGTCTGAACGAGCAGGTAAAGGTCACCTCTTTCCTTCTCTCCTCAGTCAACAACTTACGCGGCCCATTAAGATGGGTGCGTAAGGTCAACCAAAAGGAATAGCCTCCCCGGGTCGGATAAGAATCACTGACCGTCGACGAATCCCGAGCGGGGCAGTAACATGAGCAATAGGAAACTCAGATGATGATTATGGACGTGTTGTTACCCTGCTCCTCCAACGAGCAACGGTAGCAACATAAGGGTCCTGCGATGGTGGTCCATCAGAAGAATCAGGAGCCTCGGAAGAATTGGTGCATAAGAATGGTAAAATAGCTGGTAGCGGGGAAATGTGCTCTGGTGAAGACATCTCATCTGGTGAATCAAAATCGGAACCCGAATAGGGAACCAAGCCACACAATCCGGTGGGTGAAGCGACAAGAGTTTCCTCAACCATAAGAGCGACAAATGAAATAACAGGAGCCAATGTGAAGTCTCTGGAGGCAACACCAGAGTAGGAAG
The DNA here is from genome assembly GCA_026074375.1 of Tanacetum coccineum. Taxonomy (NCBI): domain Eukaryota; kingdom Viridiplantae; phylum Streptophyta; class Magnoliopsida; order Asterales; family Asteraceae; genus Tanacetum; species Tanacetum coccineum. The sequence goes on from BQNB010041139.1 coordinate 8,042, forward strand.
AAATAACAGTAAGGAATATAACAAAAAAGTATAACCCGATTGAGGGCGGTGAATCCCACACTATCATAGAAGAATTAAAAGAAATAGCCATAGCTGATAGCTTGCCATGATCTGCCACAAGCAAAAGGTTTTATATAAAATCTCCTTTATTGAAAACCATGCAAGCATAAAGAAACGATGTGAAATAAAGGGCAGGAAAATATGGCAATATGTTAAATAGTCTAAAGATATATATAGAAACTTTTATATATATATATATGTATATATACATATATATATATATATATATATATATATATATATACATATATATATATATACATATATATATATATATATATATATATATATATATATATGTATGTATAGAAGGATAGACAACAGTAAGCACAGATAGAGGCATTATTGGATACATACTGGTGATATACCAGGACTTAGTCTAACTAACTGGTTCTCTATTCCGAGGCTTGATACCAATCTGTCTCACCCACAGACGGGGCCTGGGACCGAATATGTGCCTCGAGGGCGTGCGTCATAACGACCCAAAACACAAAGCAATAAAGATACGACCTCTTAATATGGAGGTTTGAAAAATAGTTGACTGTTGCATAAAGACAATTAAATTTAAGTTTTACAACCAGTATAAGAGAGTTCACCTGAGAAAAACATGCTAAAAACGGTCAACATAAAGTTGAGTGAATTCATAGGTTTAAGTAAAACATTTATGAGGATAAAAAACGTTTAGTGAATACAGCTTCACTCAAAGTATTATGAAAAGTGTTTAGTAATTGGAAATGTTCAACCAAAGTAGTGTGGACCACAAGATTTCAAAGCGTATGTGACAATCTTAGCAGTTTACGATTTCACATACAAAGCACATGTGACCGTTATAACAAATACAACTTCACATGCAAGTATTTATTGTTGCGCTAAGCTCATGACACCGATGCTAATAACAACAGGGCATATCATATCATGCCACATAGTATTCCTGCCCTTAACTGGTGTCCCAAACCAAAGACCACCACAACGCACATCGACATGACATATATCCGTTTGTTCTTCGTTAAGTGGAACCAAAGCAGATAGGGATAATTAGTCCCAATAGATCTATTTATTCATTCGCGCTCACTTAACCAATCCAATTGGCCATAGGTGACTAACGGTTCATGATAGTTCGGGCAATAGTGGTTTGTAGCAAAACTTAGGCAACACATAAACAGGAAACGATAACAGAAAACACTTGTGTCCAATGTAAAAGTAATCAACGTTTTCGTAAAAGCTTAAAGCACTTAAATCCATAAGTAAAAACGAGTGTGACATCAATCATGTAACGAGTTTGTAATCAACGTATAAACGAGTTTGAAATGCAATAACATAAATGAGTTAAACGAGCATGTTTCTCACCCCAAAAGTAGTAAAGTATATGTAAACAAGTAAAACGTGGGGCTATGAACTCACATCGGCGTTGCAGAATAATTGGCAGGAATGCATATAATATGCACAACACAAACGAAAGACGAATCGGCTCGACCAAGAAGATGCAGCTTAACTTAACGGTTATATCCCACTAGCTTAGGATGATGAATTGGGGTTTTCCGATGGATGAGTACGTCAACGCGACACGTTGATAAAGGATTTTGGGTTACAAGTCGTAAGAGTTTGGTGGTTGGTTAAATAAAATATATTGAAAAGCAAACGCAATGCATGTAATATATTCCGTATATATTACATATGAAAAAGGAACAATTATATAATTCATTTGGTGAATTATATAATAAAGACAAATAACCAAAAGAATAAGTCGCAATATATAATATTTTACAAGTATTATATAAGATACGTGAGAAAAATAATTGAAATAAAATAATTCGACACGTTTTCGGAAATCACCAATTTAAATTATAAAATGTCTTGTAGAAAAGTTAACACACGTTTAAAGTTACGAATTATTGTAAACGATGTTTCTTAAAAACTTGTACAAATGTTATGATTTTTATTTCTAGTCGGAATTTATTAAATATTATTTTGTAACTTTTAGTTTTTTGTTTTCTCGACGGGTTGGTAACCAAAATGTTTTGTTGTCTCATTTGTAAAGGAATAGTTTTCGTATGTTGTCGCGGTTATTGTGTAATTACTTATTAAAATCTTATAAAAACTATATAATCTTCATCCGTGTTATATGGTTTCTAAAATAATAGAATTGTTGTAGCGAAAAAATGCGAAGTATATTGACTTATAAAAAATTTCGACATGCCTATTCGTTTTACAACGTTTTTCAATTTTTTTAAAATTCAACGTTTTTCCCTTTGCAATCAATCCGTGTTTGCAAAGTATCTATTATTTTTAACTAGACTAACATAAATACCAACGATAAGCAAACCCAACACACCCTGTATGTTGTTAAAACACAAAACCAATACGCACCTATTCATGGGCAGCCTTAATCCCAGTTCCTAACAGCCGTTTAGGGGCGATATTATCACCTAAACCTAACTCCCTTTTTAACCCATTATCCAAACGCCCCTTTTTCTGCCATATAACTACTAAATCCAAATCACCCTATATTGGCAGTTGTCCTCCCAAGCCAATAACGCACCTAAATTGTTTAAATCTCTAAAAACGGGAATACTAAATATTATAACGATTTTACCCAATTTTAAACCACCAATAAACTAGATCTTGCAATAATTTATCAATCGATTATACAAATCAAACTCGCAACCTATACGTGCCCTCACACTAAACCTAAACAACCCGAACATCTTTTTCTTGGAGTGGCGGTTGTTGCGGCTGTTGTGGGGTTAGCCGTGGCGGCTGTCGTAACGGTGGTGGTGGTAGTATCGCGGTGGCAGCGACATGGTGATGTTGGTGGTTACGGTGGTGATGGCTGCTGGGAGATGGGGATGGTGATGAGGCGGTTGTGATGGTGGAGATGTGGCAGTGGTGGCTGCGAGGTGATGGTGATGATGTTGATGGCATCGGTGGAGTGGCGGAGTGGTAAAGGCAGCGACGATGACAGCGGCTAATAGAGGGTAGCAGCCGCTGTGGTGGCGGCGTGGAGGTGAGTCAGCGGGGGAGATGACGTGGTGGAGGTGACAAAGTGATGGAGGTGTGGTGATGTATGCGGCGGTGGTGGATCTGTGGTGTGGCAGCGGCGGTGGATGGCCGGAATCCGGCCGGAGCGGCGCCGGAAAGTTAGAGAGGAGATGAGAGAAATATGGGGGCTAGGGTTTGGTATAAATGAGGGGAAACCCTAATATTTTTCTATTTATACTAGAAAGTTTAAAATAATAGTGACAAGTATAATAAAGTTCAAGGGTGAAGCTCAAAATATAACTAGAGGGGCTAAATGTGTAATTATTTAGTATAGTTTTGTAAAATAATTGTTCGGGACTCGTTTGGGCGAGTTAACGGATGATTCAAAAGACAAAACTTGCACCGTTGCATTTAAAATAGTTATCCCCTTAAAATGAGTATTTACTTGACTATATTTTATAAATGTTTTTATAAAATTTATTTAATGTTTATTATTTATTTTGGGTATCACGGGTAAGCGTTGCGCGTAAAAATAAAACTTTAATTTGAACATTCGCGTTTTTAAATAAACGCTTTTGAATAAAATATTAAATAATTTATTAAATATTTTTATTTAATAAAAAGTGATAATTAAATATAAATTTAATTATTTTTGTGTCGGTACGCGCTGCGTGCGGTGTTCAAAACTTTGCGAGGCTATTTTAGTCATTTTCTGCTTGGTTTCGTGTCTCGGGTAAAACTGAAAAGTTGTCCAGAATGTCGTTTTACCTCAAATTGCTTTAGAGTCCGAGTCGTGAAAACGAAATTTAGTGGGTCGTTTTTGATAAATCAACTTAGGAATAACATATATCTTCTCGTTTTCAAGTCAAATAAGTTTGAAAAATAAATTTGTAAATGAGAGATAATAATAATATTTATTATTTATTATTTAAATACGTTTCAAAAATTTACCGGCTACGCGGTGGTAATCGTTATTTTTATGTAACCGTTTAAAGGTCTCAAAAGTCAAAAAGTCAGATCGGAACAAAAGTCAAAGGGTTTTTTTGTTTTTAAATAGTAATTTAAAATTCTGAAAATTTCAAGTTGTGACATTACCTACCCCTTAAAAGGAATCCCGTCCCGGGATTCGATTTTTGTTAACCGATGGTGTGTCCAAGAAAAGATTTAAGATTTTTAAATAACTAGTTTTAGACATAACGTTGATAAATTTATTCAATAAAATTTAATTTTTCGACACTTCTTAATATGCATAAATTTTGGCTAGGTTTGACCAGGATATTTAATCCATCAGAATAAGTACCTTAGAAAAATATCATTACAAGTTATATAATTGATATAAACGCGTTAATAAGAAAGTCCCTTAATGGTGAAAATATCAAAGGGGAAAATGTAGGCGCGTGGGTATGTCTGTATAAGGGTTTCAAATGTTTGGAGGCGGAGTCGGGTTTCTGATATCTGTAAGGTTCAACGATTAATATCGGACGAGGCTAATGAATGTAAGTATTCAACTTACTTAGGAAGTACGAGGATGAATCATGGCTCATACCCATACAGACGATGCGAATTTTATAAGTTATAACCGATACGGCTACTACCACAACTTTAATTAAATTAGGACGCGCCGTAGAACGAGAAATAATAATAATAACGGAACGTTGCACACAACGTTTATTAAGGAAATAGACAACCATATATGTTTATGCTTTAGTTTAGTCAACAAAAATGTGCCTTTACGAACTCGTTAAGTTTATGAAGATGTTACGACGTTCTTACGAAAAGTTACTATTTATAGAAAGTTTCTATTTTTGGAAAGTTTTTAGTTTCGGGGCGTTAATAGAATCCCCTAATTTAATCGTTTCTAAATTTCCAAAAACGAACTAGTGGAACCCTAGCGTCTAACCAAAATCCTTAGCTCGCTATATATATATATATGGTGAGGTTTTTTTCAGAACCAAATAAATGTACAGAACTGCGAGAACCACTATCAACCAATAAGATTTTTTTCAATATTTATCTTTTTAATTTAATTCAAAAGGGTATATAGGTAAAATAATAATTTTTTTTTGAATTTTTAATAAAAAAACATTTTTTTTAGTTCATCAATTTTAGAAAAAAAAATTTTAATATTTTTTTCAATGTTTAGTTTTGTAAAGGTAAGGTGCGCGTATATGTTTTTTTAGATAATCTAATGTTATATATGTTTTTAGTGTTCAATTGTTTAAACCTATAATGTGTTTTGGTCGCAAATATTTACATAAGAGCATGAAATGACAAACATAAATATTTTACATGTACAATATACATTTCAAAACAAAAACATTATACACAAAATCTAAAATCATGTGATATACAATTCAAATAAAAAAAATTCTAAAAGTAAGTAAGAAATGAAAATTTAGACGTGTCTACTAATATTTAACGACACCAAAATGGTGTTGCCGTATATGCATATGTATTTTCCCTCATTAGAGATTCTCGATTTCTTAGTATGTATATGTGCGTTTGAGTTCATCCATATGCCTTTGTATCTACTACGTGCACGTGTGTCTTTACTCTTTACTTTTTTATTATAACTATTTTCTTTGTAGATAGTTTGTACAAAACATATGTGCACTCTTCATATTGCTCATCATACTCGTACCTGTAACCACAGACAATTAATAAACGAATTATTTAAACATAACAAGAAGCAAAACACATATGCACAACATTTTCTTATATCAAATGATGCAAACGAATTTATCATAATAAGTAGCATCACATATATGTAAAATCTAGCAAAACACATGTGCACCGTTTGCTTAAATATCACAACTAAAATATACACCATTTATAATAAATAAAACGCATTACTTAAATGTCAGACTCTCAGTTTCCAATCAATAGATTTTAAACGAAGACAAAAATCAACGAATGATGAATAATAGCAATTGGTTCAATAACATAAAATTTGTCGTATCTTTATCTTTAGATATATAAGGAACACCTAAACTCTCTTTAAAGGCTCTATTTGAAGTGCACACATACATTTCCCAGGTTGACACATCAACATTTATACATGCTAATCACTAAATCACATAAATGGAGAAATCAGACGAAACCGCCATTACCACCATCACGAGGAGGATGACGACAATAATGGTTGTAGTGGCAGTGCGGGAGGAGAAGACGACAATTTTATACCGGTAAAAATGAGTTAGATAAAACTTCGATGTAGTATGCACGTGTGTTGTAAAAAAATCACACATCATATGATTATTGTCACTTTGCCAAACAGGTGAGTGATTAGAAACAAAGATAAGATGTTTGTGCTTAACAGATGGATGGTGACACATTTATAACTATTGTTGATGTAGTCAAACACAACTTCCATAAATCCAACTTCATATTTATATGAGGACATTTCAATCGAATAATAAAGAAAAACTACATAGTACAAGCGATTAAAAAATAAAGATTACAACATCTTCAGTTTTGAGTTGCAAACGATTTCTACCCGTTCATGGTGGTTTTCTTCAAGTCGATGAATTTCTCTACCGATGCATTCACTCTCATAATGTTAATTGATTCGTGATTATCAACAATTTAATACAAAGAATGATTGAAGAAAACTAATAAAGATGCAAGATGTATGGGTGACGGCTAGGTTTTTGGATGAGTTATCTATGAATGAGAGGGGTAGTTTTAGGTTAAAAGATGGGAAGAGAAATATACGGATCTATAAAATTGGAGAGAGAAGCAAGTAGTTTTTTGAAGAGATAAAATTCCTTAAATGCCCTTCCAACCATTAGAGAATAAAACTAAAAGTTTCAATTATTTACACTTATGCCACAACCACTAATAACCATTGATTAAAAAATAGAAGGCTGAGATTGGTTCTCGCAGTTCTGTACATTCATTTGGTTCTAAAAAAAGAATCACCACTATATATATATATGTATCTATATATATATATATATATATATATATATATAATATTATATATAATTATATATAGAGTTAGGTTCTCAAATGGAGAAGTTTTCTTAAAATAAGAAGGATAAGAAGTAACTATAACCGCATATCCGAGATGCATCGACTTAAATTAGATGCATCTCTATAATCTTAGATGCATTATAATGTGTTTTCTAGCTTTTAATTATATGCATATACGTATTTTAGATGCATTTCATGATTTCTCTTATTTTTTGGTCCTCTACGTGTGCCAAAATCATGAAAATCAATTTGCACCATCTACACATCAAATTAACTTTCGAAACTCTATATGGTGCATCTAGATGAATAGAAATACATCTAATGAAAGTCGTTGCATCTCAAATGTGTGGTTTTAGTCACTTCTTACCACTTCTTATTTTAATTTACTTCTCACTGGATCCCTACTCTATATATATATATATTAAGGATCTAATTAGAAGAAACATTAAAATAAGAAGGATAAGAAGTAATTCTAACCAATCAATTAAAATTAAAATTAAAGGTATTTTAGACATTTTCATTTAACTAAATAAAAACCACCTCCTATTATGTCTCCTCTCTTCCACGACAAATTTCATGAACAGATCAATGCTTGTAGCATGTGATGATAATTGAATACTATATATCATTGGATGCATCTGATATTCATTGCATCTAATTTTCTTGTTTCCATTTTTCTATTACGTCACTTACATGCAAGATATTGGACGCATCTAATTTTCATTGCTTTCTTGTTTCCATTTTTCTATTACATGCAAGATGCATGTTATTGTTTTAACCAATCTCGCATGCACCCATGCATCTAATATTCACATTTTAGATTATATATTAAACTGGAGATGCATGTTACTCTAAATTTCGTATTGATTATTAAATGAGAAAGATGCATGTCATACTTATAAAGTCATGGTTTAATCAGTTGTTCGTCAAAAATGACGGCTCATCAACTTATGTAACAAAAATTGAAGACATATATCCTTAAAAAAAAGAACAGATGCATGCTTTTATTAGAAAAGAGATGCATGCTTTTATGGTTGATTTAAATTGTTTATTAAACAAGCCATTTCACAAACAAACTCTAGTTATTTTATACATAAATGTGTTTGTGACTGGATACCTACTACCCACTTAAATAACTTCAAACAAATGTGTTACATGAGACTCTCTTCCATGCTAAAGCGTATTAAGACCGACTTTTTTCTAAAATATATCCAAGTGCTCCAACAATCTAACACATGGAACAACTAAAAACGGTGTTTACGATTTCTTCCTTTTTTTTTGAACAACAGCTTTATTAAACGACTAGCAAGGAGCTAGAATTAGACAATTACAAGATACGGGTTTTTGAGCCAATCGATCCATTTGAACGAGGCTTTACATCTAAACTTACACCAATAATAAGAATTAGAAACAATGTTATCAAAAATCCTCGCCTGTGAAGGAGTATCCTTCTCGAAAAGAATCTTGTTACGGAACATCCAAAGCGACCACCATAAACAATAGAAGATGCCTTCAAACACCGCTTTGAGACATAGCTTTTATAACGACGTACCAAATACTAGTACTACTACTAAACGCAATGAATTGATTGGAGTGTCTCAATCAATATTCGGAATGTGCAAATCAAGTTCTTTGTCAAATAGGCAAGTCAACATTTCTACTCCAATATTTCTGTTTATTTAGAATTTAATGTTAATGTTAAATCAAATGGTTTACAAATCATTGTGTGGATATAATTGTGTAAAAATTTTCTATTCATGCTTTCTTCATGTTTTTTGATGATACGTCACATTGTTTAAGATCTATGTATATGCATTTGTGTGATTGTGCTAAAACTCTAACTGGATTACTCATTAATGTGATAGTACAAACTGGAGAAATGCACCATTATTTCCATCTTAAGCATTTCATCAATGTCGACGTTTATCATAAGTGGATGCATATAATTCGTTAACGTCATTTGGAAGTTCTTTGTCACCTCCATTTTGCATCCAAGATTGGAGGTTCAAGCCAAGAGTCTATTTAAGAAGAATGTTTGGCTAGCATCGCCAATGTTACTAAATGTAATATGAAAACTTAAGTATTGTTTGTTGTGTGAGTAGCTTGAATATTAAGCTATATTATATTTTGACATTGTACTCCAAGTTAATAACTCCACGATTTTAGCTTTTGAGCAAAAGGGGAGATACAGCTAATGGAAATCTATGCTTCGTTTTTGGCTGTAAGCACTAATTACGATTTCCATGTTATGTAACATGACAAACATTGAGAAGACGATCACTTCACAAAAACAATAACAACTAGGGAATCAAGTAATAAAATATGCGTTTATATAATTGAATAAGAAAAACTTACATAAGCATATTTATATGAGAATTGTTGGAAATCAGCCCAACAAACCAAGAAGTTATGATGCGGAATCCCGACTTCTGTGAATATATCGACACATTTGGAGAACTTTTACTGACTGAAAGAGTAATAACACTGAGAGACCCAAACATTTACATTTATTGACTCAATGAAAAGAATGAACGGTAAATGGAACCCCTCCCCCCTCCCTCTCCTATTATGGAGAATGAGGGGGAGAAAAAGCGTTCCTTGCGAAACAAGGAAACGTAACAAAAAGAGGAAAACATTCAGTCGGTTATACAAAACAACCATGCAAAACCAAACAGTACCTATTTGCTAAAACTATAACTAATCAAATACAATTACTCCCTAGACAAATATTAAGAACTAATTCTACAATTATCCACCTTAGGCCATGTAATTTTATACGATACGTCAGCAACATAACGCAATGTTGGAGAACCTTCGAAAAACCGGGGACCGCCTTTGTCAAGGCACCCGTATCAACAACCGCTACACATTTTTGCTTAGCTCCTGAATCTGATGAAGACCCCTTTAGCCAAATATCCTCCTTTTATAAGACCTCCATAAGTGTCATAAACACTGCTTCAGTTGATCACCATAGCCTCAATGTGCCAGAAAAATAGCTTCCCAACTCACTGCACATCCCTGTATCATCAACCCGTACCATGTGATTGATATACCCATGGCGTAATCAAACTCCACAAATCCATGTACGTCCATCTGTAACCCACGATCAAACTCATTCAACATATCCACACCGGCAGATGCTATGTCAGGTTTCGTGCAGACCACTTGATACTCCTTCAGGCTTTCAACCGCATATATATATATATATATATATATATGACCACTTACCATTCTTTTCCAACTTAATTTTGAACTAACGCGTTACCATACCCTTGATATACCACGCCTCCCAACGACAGTATAGAGAGCCCTTTCAACAAAGTCTGTACCAACTTTCTATTGTAAAACCTGGACTGCGACACCCTCAGAGTGTTCCCACTTTGATCCCTGAAAATCTCCATACCAAGTACATTTTCTTTTGCTTTATCTAGCAAACCCTTGGTAACCTAGATCTCAGTCTTGCATCCGCAAGAAAAGAGTTAAGTACATAATCGTCCATGTGGTTGTCTCCTAAATGCCAAGTTTCGTCCTAAAGTTCCGAAAATACACTGATCGTACCCTGTGATAGTCCATTTTAGAGTTGACTGGGTCCTTTGACCATAAACTACCATCCATTTTTTCATTAAAGTTTCTCTTTCGTTCAGGGTGTGTTTAGTCACTCTTCATAGCAAAAAGTTAACCCCAGGGACCAACCATGCAACATCATCAATAATAGAATATTAAACTTTCACCACCACCCACCACCCTCACCACCACCGTCACCCACTGTTGCTCTCAGTCATACCGTTGTGAAGAGAATTAGTGATATAATTAGAAAAATATGAGACTTGCATTTTAAAGCATAATTTTGCTAACTATTAAAAAGTAAGCGTGGTGGGTGGTGGTGAAAGTTTATTATTCTATTATTGATGATGTTGCATGGTTGGTCCCTGGGGTTAACTTTTTGCTATGAAGTGACAAAAACACTCCTGACGAAAGAGAAACTTAACGAAAAAATAGATGGAGTTAGGGTCAAAGGATCGGTCAACTCAAAATGGACAACCACAGGGACGATCAATATAATTTTTGAAATTTTAGGACGAAACCTGTAATTTCGAGACAACCACAAGGACGATCTATGTACTTAACTCCAAGAAAAAACAAATAATCTATATAAAGAGATAGATGCATGAACATACACGGTGCATACTCCTAGTAATAGTTATTTTTGTCGTCACTACTTTTCCTATAACCGTTGCTGAGCACATACACACCTGACCGAGCATCCGCATCCATTTCTTCTTTCAATCTAACCTTCCACTTGAAAATCACCTCACAAGCAATTGTATCATTAAAAGTCAATAACTCATGTGCATATGTCTTCTCCGCTGCAGCAACTACAAAAGCAGCCTCATTACTGTCTTCTCTATACCTGAATAGTTCGTGCTGAGTGTTGCTCCCTATCAAGTGTTGAATGATAGTGTTGGGCCAATTTCATTGCCTACTGATCTTTCACTTAGGATTTGAATACAAAATAACCTAAGTCAGGCTGGAACTTCCTCAAGAGTTGAGCAGAGTTCACCACACTTTCCATGCATCAAACCTGAAGAAATGTTACACCGGTGAACCATTAGTCATGCCGTTAGAAGGAATTCATGTTGACGATAAGCTCCAGTTTATGGAAGAGCCCGTTGAAATCATGGAACGGGAAATCAAACGATTGAAGCGAAGCCGGATACCATTGGTTAAGGTTCGCTGGAACTCTAGGCGGGGCCCTGAGTTCACCTGGGAATGTGAAGATTCGTTCAAACAAAAATACCCACAACTCTTCACAAACCGGGCTTCGTCATCCACTACAAGGTCTTAAGCTTTGAGGACAAAGCTCTTTTAACGGGTGGAGACTGTAACATTTCTCATTTTCGTGTCATTGTACGACTCTATTAATGATCACTATTTATTTTAGTCCGATACGCGTTTACTTTTAATATTTACCTTTAAGCTAAATCGCGTAGACTAAAAATAATCAATGAATGTAAACGGTCATCAAATAAATTAAAGTTTTCATCCACCAAGTAATATATAATTACTAGGGAGATAATTATGTACTTTAGGTATTTTATTTTTGTTGGTCACGTAAAAAGGGTTACGTTTCGCGATAAAATACATTGGGACGTACCCCGGAAATACCTAGACTTACCTAGACTCAAACCAATACCCGTATTAAACGCCTAGACACGAAGTTAAACAAAATCTTGTGTTGATATCATTGGATTTTCCGAAATTTAACAAGAGAACCATAAACAAATCGTCCCATGTGGATTTCTAGCTAGCAAATCAAACTAATGATACTTAAGGGTACATGTACATCTCCTAAGTCATTAAGACATGTCCTAATGGTCTCCTCCTAGTCCCTTACCCAATGGTTAATGCCCTTTTGCTTCCCTTGGACATCTTTGTGCCGCGGCTAGCAAGAAAGGAGCACCAAAAATCATAAGATTTCATATCTTAGCAAAATCTTGTACCAAGATCCCCTAATTAAAACTTGTACTTAGTGGTTTAGCTAATACAAGGTGCAACTAACTAAAAACTACAAAACCCTCTTGTGTTTCTATACGTGACATGAGGACACGACGAATGTGATGGTGTGAGCCCACACACGATGAACGTGCATGGTTCACACTACCACTTAACAAAGTTCTAAACCTCTAAACTCTCTCTCAAAGCTAAGAACCTTTTCTTTTCTCTCTATACCTTCGGATACCAAATAACCGAGCCAATCACGACCCACTTAGGTCACTAAGGATTTAAGAAAACCTTTAAGATCACGTATAAGGTTGTCAAGACTTTCACACGAGCTAAAGACTGGGAATACAAGCTTTGAAAGCTTAGGGTAACACGCGTTTTAAGTATAAGGGTATCGGGTTGTCTCTCAATCCAAAACCAAGAGCTTAGGACTATTGTAAGTCGAACTAAACTTCTATCTACCTATATTCTAGTCGTTTATCATGTCTAGTTGTAAAGAGTCCCGTTACCTTGTGTGTGACAAGGTTAACGTGGGCACAAACATGCATGGGTCGACCCATGCATGGTTTGCGTACATAGATACGCGTATGTTAGGCGTTGCGTGGTGCAAGGGATACAAGAAATACGGAACATGGCTTAACAACAAGTAAAACCTTAAGACATCTAGTTAAATGATCAACTTGGACACGATGTGAACTAAAAACCCTTATACACGAACATGGGTAAATATTACACGTAAACTTTTGAAGTAAAAGCGACATGAAGACTAAGGGACGTGTGAACGACCTTATTTGACGTGTGCATGTAAATAAACACGACCCTTACAAAGGTTTTCAAGCATAAAACGATTGCTAGGACTAGTTACGATCCACTTGGAAACATTAGAAAGGGGAACGGGCCACAAAAGGGCCTAGTACAAATCAATGCGACCCACTTCCGAACCCAACAGGCCCAACAGCCCATCAATAGGCCCAACAGGCCACGGTTCATGAGCCTACGGCTTATGAATGAGCTCTACGAGCTTATTTAGAGACCTAATGTGCTTATTGGATTCGTATAAGCCTTGCCTTGTCTTATAGAATCAAATCGAACCCTTAACGAACTAGCTAGCCCATTTGCGAGCCCAACGTAAGCCATAAGCCTCACTACAAGCACTAACACTTATTGTAAAGTTGCACATCTTAAGCAAGTTAAATGAGCTTAAAAAGACTTACATAATATGTGAATGTAATTGGCCAAGCCCTAACCCCTAAAACCATTCGGGTTCACAACGGGCGCCAAAATCCAATGGCGAGCATAATTTGCATATGGAAAAGCCGAACCAGAAACATACCCTAATTGATTCAAAGCCTAAGGGATAAGTTAAAAATTGCTAAAAGAAGCCTCTAACATTATTCGGGTTTAAAGCTATTGGGCTTACGCCCAATAAGCTCGAAATAAGCCATAATAAGCTCCCCGAGCTTATTTTAAGCTTAACCAACCCACCTGAGCTTATTAACGACTTTTGGACCTATTAAAACTATAACGGGTCATTAAAATGCTCAACGGACCTTAACGGGCCCAATAAGGCCCGTTAAGCCAAAAATAAGCTCGATAAGCTTATTTTTAAGCCGAAGCAACTTTTATAACCTAAATGAGCTTAACAAAGAGAAATGATACTTGTTGAAGTTTATTTGGAACTAATATGAAATTTTTTCACAAGTCCAAAAGGACTAAAAATGTATTTCCGAACATAACGGGTTAGCTTTGTCATTTTCAAATTTCAATAGGCCCAGTGAACTATTCTTGCAACATCTAAAACGTAAGACTGAAGATGTAATTAATAAGGACCTAAACTACCTTTTTGTAAACTTAAGGGACTAATTATGTCATTTCCGAAACTAAAAGGTTTAAAATATAAAAGTGTATATTTATAAACCTAGGGACTAAAGTGGAATAACTAGGAACTTAAGGGTATGTTAGAGCAAAAGTGAAATGAATAAAACACTTAACGAGTCGGCAAGACGTTAATATTATTCGGGAACATTGAACGGGTTAATTAACAAGTTAAATAAATAAGTATATTTATTAATGATGATTTCACGTTTCTCGAGAACCATCGGAATTATAAATACAATAATCTTGTGCGTCACCACACAAGTGATAATGGTATATATAAACTTAAAATGGGATTTAGTTTATACAATGAGTCGTTAGCTTAAATGTGTAAACTAAGACTTGACCGTAACTTACTAGGACTTGACGGTGATCCACTCTTACATTGGGTATTATTATCATTCAGGGACTAACCATGCTAAAGGTGAGTTCATAGCCCCATGTTTTACATTATTTAAATGAATTACATCCCATGGGGTGCAGAACATCTTTGATTTAACAAATGGACGCAAGTGTACAATTTATACCAAGGATTACGTGTTTGCTAAGTTACCAAACCCCATATGTCAGATCATTGAACTGTTAATATGCATAATGTGAATTGGGAATTACATTGGTGTGGGCGCAAAGTATATGGATAGATTATTAGGCATGACAATCCCCGTTCGGGTGACAGCTATCAACAGGAACGAACAGGCATACCATATCGAAATCTGGGGATGTTGTGTGGGTTACAAACAGTCATTCACGGTACACCTGTTGGCAAATTTATATTTGCAACCATAGACGTCCGAGCCTTCGGTGTCATGAGCTAGGAAACGTAATTACTTTTTTATGATGTTTGCATTTGTTGCTGTAATCATACACTTGGAAAATCTTGCGTCACCATATTCGATTTACTTAAACCTAGAATTCACCAACTTTAAGTTGACGTCTTAAGCATGTTTTTTAGGTTCAATAGCACGGGTGCGATGTTACAATTGTGATCCAATAACTGAAGAGTCAACACTTAAGATTTGGGTCTTATTACACTTTGTGGACAATTTTATAAACCGAAATCTTTATTTGATTGCTGAAACAATTGTGAACAAGGGCTATGTAACAAACAAGTATTTTGGTTAATCCAATGTATCATTTTCAAACACACGAAATTTACGTTTAGTAGTCGTCTAGCGATCTTGTGCTATTGACCCAATAATGTAACGCCTTCGGATATTCAACATTCCGCTGCATACTCAGATTTGAGGGTGTTACAAATGATGAAAGAAAATAATAAGTGTTTTGACACGAATGTAGCCTTTTCGTTGGTGAGAACATAAATAAATTTTGACCCGACCGATTTTATATCTTAGCTTTCTCCTTAACGTAAATATATTGAAGTTTGTTAATCTTTTATACAAAGAGCTATAAAAGGCAAGTCTCGCATAAAAAGTCAAGATATGCAAGTTCATAATTGATTTAAACATGCAAAGATCGATTAATTAGGCTAAGTCATTCACTATTTCTTCTTAGAAATTTTACAATTGTGAAGAATGAGAGATGAAAGAGTAGAATATAAGTTTTGATCAAAACGTAGAATAGATTGGATTTCATTTAAAGGCTCATAAGTGTTAATTGTGGCTTATTCTCCTCCCATAGCTTTGTTTCAACCTTTATATATAATTGTTATAATAACTAGAGTTTGCGTTTTTTGGTTAATAAATGTTCATAAAGAAGTGGTTTCTTAGTTCCTTGTGATTAAGATAAGTATACATCATGAATACTTAATTTTGGCATACTATATTATCACATGAATAAATATTTATGCTTATCCTAAGAAGCCTTATGTATAATGGTAAGTATAAATTAAAAAGTGAAATTATAGCCTTATTCGTTCCTTAAAGAGCCTTAAGGGTATATGAAATGATAATGTTGCTTAATTTTTGTTTTGTTCTTGTATTGTACCTTAAAGAGCCTTAGGGAATATTGTGCAAATAAGAATGTCATTTAGGTTCTTAAAAGCCTAAGGGTTAGTAAGACGAATGAATGGAGCCATGCTAAGTAACCTAATAAAAGCCAAAAATTGGTCGCCCACATGTGTACTTCATTTTGATGACATTGATCTTTTTAAAGGTCTAGGAACTAATTATGCTTCCTTAAAAAGCGTTTGCCCTTATTTTTGGAATTAAAAGTATCGAAATAAAGTTTTAAGTGCCTTCGGGTATATTACTAAATAAAATCTTGAGATACGAAATATTAGGAATAAGGAGGAGAAGTAGTGCACAAATAGCTTTATGAGATAGTTTAGCCTCATAACCTTGGATATTTTACAAGATCTTGTTTTTAAGCTTGCTTGGAGAATGTGGAAAGTCGGGACGATAAATTTAACCATTAGGACATTTTTTGTGTTTTTAATCCGGTCCAAAAAGTTTTCATTGCATACAGAAATCAATACATTATGTCGCACATGAATAAGTTGTAAGTTGGAAATTACGAAAATCATAAAAATGGAAAAACTTTGAAAAATGGGAAAACGAGGTTGTTTTTAAAACTTGTGATATCCTTACTTTTCTCACAAAACATTGCACTTTTCAAAAGATTAGTTTAGGGATTATTTGGAAAATTTGGTTTATGGCATATAAACATTGCGGAGGACACGGACTAATCACTTAGTTTGGGGAATTTTGATATGTGAAACTCACATATCCTTTTTGTACCAAAAATGACCCGTAAAATATGAAATAATCAAATGTATGCATGTATATTGTGTTTTTTTGTCTTTTGTGATGTTGAGGTAACAGATATAACAAAGAATCACATGAAAAGAGCGCAAAAACCGACAAAAAACGAACACGAGAACAAATAGCGTACACAAGAGCCAGTATTTATTAGAAGAGGTCAACAAAGTCAATCAATTATCAAACTTGGTCAACTCATGTGAAGAAAACCCTTGGAAATTCTAAGGGAAGGTCCTTTAATAGTTAAATCATTCACCAAGTCCCAAATCCAATTACACCGTTAGTCCCTTAACACTAATTGGACTAACGAAAGATAAGTTTGAAAAAACCAAGCCCAAACTAAATCTCAAGGCCCAATAACCCTTTTGATATTAACACAGCCAATCAAACCCTCATTCCCCGAGTCAAACTGATCAAACCAATAAAAAAAAGGGCGCCAGAGACCTTTTTAACTTTCATACATTCGATTCCCAAAACAAATACCACCGCGCTTCCTCCCGCCCACTACATCTCAAGATCACCCCACTTCTAACGTAACTACACTTTTGCTCGAAGGACAAGACGTCACCCCAAGACGTCAAAGGGAATGCCACCTTGGCAATCCTAACATCAATGATTGGCTGGACAGGTGGCACGCAATCCAACGGATGAAATTGATGCTTGGGAGCAAAGCAAACATTGAAGGCCAGGATTAGATATCTCAAATGCTCTTACGGTCCTATAATGTTCATCACACTGCTATAACACGACGGAGGGAAAAAACAAACAAATTATTTCCTACACAAAAAGTAGCTAAGAAAGTGAAAAATAATTAAATGCCGTATCAAAATCAAATTCTATTGACCACCACTTCATCATCCATTTAAACAACTAAAAAAGTATGTGAACCAACACTCATAAGCAAACATAATTAAAATAGCTAACATACAATGAAATATTTATTAAAGACTACAAACAATACTATAACAACATTAAAAAACGAACCATTTAGTATAAATAGAAAAATAATCAATACATTACATAAGATATTAACGAGTTAAAGAAGGAGGATGATTACAAACCAAATCCAGTGAACCGTTGTAAAATGTTTTCAAGAAAAGAAAATATAAGAATCCGACTAGAATAGTAGCTAATCACCGTGTTCGTTGTTTCCAATGAGGAGTGCAAATTAAAGAGTCCGAAATTCCGGTTTGATATTTGATTTTGTTGTAAAGACAAGAGTATTTTGATTGTGATGTTACTAGATTCAATGTTTATAAAATATGATTAGGTTGATTCGGGAACAAGCAATTAAAGGCAACTACAACAGAAAAACCGAAAGCAATTAACGAAATTAAAAACGTTAAAGGGAATACAAAAAAATGACACGTCTAAAACTAAACTAATCACAAAAACTTAATCCAAAACACATTTTCTTAAACTTTTATAGTAAACCCTAATTACAAAAATGTAAGAACAAATAAAAGTCAACCCAGTAAAACGTATGAGCACTAAGTTAAAAAAACGAAGAAAACAATAACGGGGAGCCAATCCCGTTCTTTAAAAAACCAAATCTCTTCAAATTTTAAAAATAAATAAAGTCAAAAAATTATAATTCTTTTTGTTATTTTAATTGTTCCTTTTAACTATGCACCCCCCCTGCCGTCAATTTAGGATTGTTAAAAATTATTTATTCCTTTATCATTTAGGATTGTTACTAAATATAATATTTCTTTTTAACATTCAGGTAATTGTAGAAAAAATAAAAACGGTTTTTATCTATAATTAAATATTAAAAATACGAAACATTTATAAAAAACTCTAAAAATTACAAAGAGTAAGTTATCAAGTGAGTCAGGTTCTATGAAAAATAAAAATGATGTTAACAGCTTATCTACAATTAAGTGTGTTAGATAAGCCTATAATGGCTATGCTTAAAAGGCCAAAGGTGTTAAAAGAAAATTAGGTGCAAGGTAAAACAGAAAAAGACCAAGGGACGCTAGAGGTTATGTGTGTGTTGTGTTTATAAATATTTGTGGTAAAGTGAGGTTGAGGTCAGGAGGTTCGAGCCTTTGCTCACCCCGACTTTCCCTGCAACATCCTAAACATATTTTGCATTTTTTTGCAAAAATTTTATTTTATTAAAAAAGCTTTAGAGACCTAAAAAAAGCATTTTTTATGAAAATGACCTTTATAAAAATTCACCATATTATCACAAAGAACATATTGCTAAAAAGAGTGACGAGATTACTATTTAAACTAAGTTATAAAAAAAAGCTAAACAGTTGGCCTTTTTTATACAAAGGTGGTAAAGGAATCATTATAACAAAGCTAATGACAAATCAAATCAGCAAAACGTAACAAACAATAAGCTATACCTAAATAAGCCATTATTGGAACAAGAAACTATAGCAAAAAACATAAATAAAAGCTTGAACAAGCTAAAACATTTATAGACCAATATTACCACAATTAGACAGGGTTTTTTGAACTAATTTAAACTTTTAGACTAAGAATTAAAGCTAATAAGCAATTGAAAATGACAAATAAGCTAAAACATATAAAGCCTAACGTAATATAGCACTTGTGAAACAAAATCTAAGCAACAGGAAGTCAGGCAGAAATAAGCTTAAAAGAGCAAATAACAAAATGGACAACCAGTTTAGCCAAAACAGCCAAGAAGGCACTTTCTAGCTTATTTTTAAGCATATTAGTGGATCCTTATGGCTAAGTAGCTTATACCATTGAAAAGCTTGTCCTATGGGCTATCATAATCAACGAAAGAAAAGGAGTTTGAAAATCAAAGAGCTATTAAAAAGCTAATGAAAAAGGCAGTTTTAGCACTAAAGTTTCTACTCTTTTTGGTTTTTTTAGTTTTTTAAGAGACTAAGTGCAAGGCCTAAATCAGCTTATCTAAATAAGTACCCTAAAACAACAATGTAAACAAAACAGAATCAATCGTTACCATTAAAATCTGACTTGTGCGCTAATTTTCAGATTAGCTAAATCACCTCCTTTTTACTTATCTAAATTTTAGATTAAAATGTGGACTTTTAAAAACTAAAAACAAACTTGAGAACGCATTTGACTAAACTTTACAAGAACAGGGTCTCGAGTACTTTAGATAAAGCAAATTTAATCTACACTTTCTTTATATTGCATTTGACACGATGAACAACACAAAAACAAATACTAAAAAACACTATTGTTCAAAAGCTTGTATCAAATCAGCTATGCTAAACTTGTTTATTTGGAAACTCACAGATTTAATCAACGGTAAATACAAAAACCTTAAAACTTTACTTTTAAACATAAATACATATTAAAAACATGTCTTATTATGACTTAAAAAAGGCTGATTAAAGTTGCACAAACAGTTACAAGACCCTAAACACTGACCCAAAACCGTTTTTAAACTATTTGACATTATTTGTTTTGGTAATAAACATGGTATAAAGGTTTGTAGTTTTGACAGAATGTCCTCTATCAACTTTATGGTTGGTATCTACATGGATGGTCCTGCGGTTCAATGTATATATAAAGTTTTTTGGCAATAATGTCAGTCCCCTGTATTGAGGTTGTGCATTTTATTATGCAATTATGGTCCTTAATGACTTGTGTTGAGAATAAACTTTAACAGTACCTTTTCGTGTAAATTGAGTGTTGGGCTGGTTAATGGGTTTGCTTATGGATTGGTTTTTTGGCGGATAAGTTATAGTTATTGATTTGGACTATAAGGGCTTTTAAGCCCATAATCTCGTAATTATTGTAATGGTCTAGACCCGTCCCGATTATATGGTTCGGTTGGCCAAATTAAATATTTCTTCGCGATATCGGGGCTTCGGTTTTGACTTTGACTTTATAGGGTGACTTTTTTGGTTGACTTCTGATCTTAGTTGACTTGACTTGAAACTTTTTGTGCGTCTTCTCAATTTCCTTTGTGCTCATGTGTCGTTTTGGGCTTCTTCTTTGTCTTTTATTCTTTAAATAGTCTGTACCGAATGCACAATAAAAATATTGCAAAATCACACAGAAACTAGCAGATGTATGTAGTTGGTATCGTTTTTATTCTTTTAGGCACGTATTTCCCTAGTAATAAAGTGTATATGTAATTAAGCACATTACCCAAAATCCCCCAGTACTAAACACTTGCCGTGTCATCTACGCAATTCCATAAGTAAACAACTTTAGAAAACCAAGAATCTCAATCCTTAAAAGTCTAAGACCACTCGAAAAGTAGCTGAAGTGTTCATGCAATATGAAATTAAAAGAATCAATGAGTCTTAAAAGACCTCTGTTTTTTACCATTTTTTAAACTATTTTACACTATTCCCCATACAAACATATTTTTGTTATATTTCCTTTTTAGCAAAAGAGAGTTCCCCTACGAAATTTTTTTTGTACTTGTTCATATTAAGCACTTAACTAGAAACGTGTTTGACTTTCCATTATTCATAACTTTAGGTCACGGAACTAGAAGCACTTTAATCCTAAAACAGCCCTAAAAGGATAAATTCATCGTTCCCCTATAAGTATTATTGAGAAGTGGTAACAAGGACTTTCACTTTATCGCCCCCAAACCAAAATTCTCAAGTAACGAAATCAACCGGTATAAATAAAGTTAAGATGCTATACACTACTCATACCTTTTACTATATAAAACCTTTTCACTCCCGCAATAATTTCTATTATTTTTAAGTGTGTTCCTCACTACTCAGAGTTATGTCTTTTTTAGCTTAATTTTATGCTAAATTAGTTTAATTGTCTTTTATAACGTGTATTTCCTTTTAAAGCATTGTAATCCTTTTCTATCAACAAAATTTCCATTTAATTTTAAATTCGTGTTCAATTTTACTTAATTGCAATCATGTTATTCGAATTTACTTAAAATAATATCTCATAAGCTCTCTGGCTCACTTATACTCCTCTAAAGCTCAAGAAAGCTTTACAGAAGCTTAGTTGGTTTATTTGATTAGTTAATCAGCCTGTAATAATGGGGGGGGGGGTGGGGGGAAAATAGAGTTTGATTGATAAGCTAGCATGGATGCGCTTAAGGTGCTTAGATTTGCTTATTTATAAACTGGGTAGGTTTTTAGAGTTTATTAGCTAAATAAAAAGTCCCTGTTTAGCTGGGATCAAAGGTGCTCTTATCTTTTTTTTAATTTCTCATTTTAAGCTTATTTTTGTCATTTTGCTTATTTCTGCTATTGTCAGCTTATTATTAATTAGAGTAAGGCTTATTATTGCTTAAGATATATGTTTGATGCCATTATGTTCATAATTAGTGTATATCTGCATTTTACAAGTTTTGATATAAAATAGTGAAAAATCCAAAAAAGTTAGCATCACCTATTAACTAATAGTTTAGCTTATTTGATTGTTGAAAAGTGCTTAAAAGACCTTTTACTAACTGTTTAATATCTGTGTAATTTAGAGTTTAAGTTTTAGAGCTAAATTTAAAAGTGATAAAATGGTTTTAAAAGGAGTGTTTGTGCTAGCGTAACATTACTAGACATAATTTAGTACTCTGTATCACTTATTGACAATCTAGATTCAAATTTAGAAAGCTCAAATAAAGTTATTATAATTAGATTAATTTCAGTATTAATGTTTAAATTCAAAATTTAGGTCTAAACTAACTAAGTTTATAATCTGTGAGATTTTAATTGTCAAAATTCAGTTTATTAGGTTGGATCTTGTTGTATGTGTGTGATTAAGTTCATTTCATTTTTGTTTTAGTATGCTAAATGCAGTAAAAAGGATTGAGATCAGAGTGTGCATGCTTTTAGGTCAATATTTGGTTTTCAAGAATTACAAAAATCTGTCATAAGAGCCTCTTTTCCATAATTTGTGTATCAATCATATCTTCTCAGAGTACATAATCTTGCATTACATTCACTATTCTCTAGTCTGAGACAAGTTAGAGTACATTACGTCATTCTTCACAGCGAGATGCAGATATTATTAGAAGAGTTATGAAAGAGTCAGCATCTAGGAGATCACAGATGTAATTATTAGGTTGGTTAGGGGGGTGGATGTGGGGTAATAATGTAATAGCAAAGAGTAGATAAAATAGACACTTTGTCGTATAATATAAAATTGAAAAACATAAATGTATCTATCTATCTATCTTATTATGATGGTTAGTAGGGGTCATTCACAAATTTTTCGTAGATTATTTGTTTTCAAAATAATTTTTTAATTGACTGATACTATCACATCACTAGTATGTCACGATATCTCTCTAATCGTACTAGAGGTTACTAAGGTTTTATAAGACAATAGGTAATATGGAATTGTTTAGTTGATAAAAGTGAAGATCAAAGTGCATTGTGGTAGTATACTATATTTGGTATCAGTTATTGAACAAAATGCTATTTCTTTCTTAGCTAATGCTTATTAGGTTTTGCTAAATTTTTGTTCAATCTTGCTTATTAGGTGTAGTAGTTTGTCTTTTTAGCTTCTGTTGCTTCTTCTGCTTATGGCATTATTTAAGTACCCAAAATCCAAACTTATAAAGTCACATTATAGTTAAGGATTTTAATCTGTCAACTATCAAATTACTTAATTTCTAGCTATTGTTATAAGATAGGGAATCCAAAACAACAGTACTCTAGATAGAGAAATCCACTTAGGTTGACCAGTACTTTTGAGACCGCTACATGAGAATAGTACAGGAAACACACGGACCTTCGGAATTGTTTTCAAAAATTCTTAGCTTCCGTTAATAAAACAATTCTTTAGAAAAACCACAAATCTTAAACTAATTAGTCCTTAGTTCAAAAAGCATATTTGAATTTAAGAAAAATTAGGATTTTCCTATATTTTAATCTTAAATGCAATATATTACACACGATATATAATTTTAACAAAGGGAATCAAACGACCTTTTTAGGAAGGTACTGCAACAATCGTTGTGAGAGCGGCAAGAATTATCAAACTTTTATCAGTCTTCGGATTTAATATTCTTACTAAGCGTCCTATCGTTTTAAGACTGAGCGCACAGCGTTGTGAGCCGCAATAGGAATAAACTTATTATCAACCACAGTTATAATATTACAACCTTTATTTATTTATTTTATACTATTTTAACAATTTTAATTTACCAACTGATATATATGCGAGATAAAACTGTATTTTACGCGAAATATAATCTAAATAATTTGAACTAGAACAAAATAAATTAATGTTGTTCGCGCCCTACAATAATAAAAGTTTCAATATCAAAAAATTGTTTATTTACAAGTTTAATATTAGAAAGATAGTCACGTATTATTATCCGGTTATAAGAGCTGTATGAGGAGAGAGAAAAGCCACATCACACTTAGGCAGCTCTTAAGATTTCTAACTAATCCTGTTGCTACAGTCTAACTCAAACTTAACCTCTATAATTTCAATCGTTCTTACAATAACGCAAATTTAAAAATCTTAATAAAACAATCAGCGAGAATGCCTAGCGTCTAAAAGTTAAGAAATAAGCCGTAGAGCTCAACAACCATCCGACTTCGGAGGTCCAAAATTATATCTTCATTCTACCCAGCAGGATAGTCAAAATTAGAAAAAACACTTATTTTTGTTTTTTGAAAATTTTTAAATCTAATCTCTCAATTTTTGGTATTTTGTTTGTCAAAAAACGGATTAGCGCAAAACAACGCGCTGCTGTGAAATCAACATCGAATAGATCCGGTACCATTATCTAAGAACTAAACATTATCCTCAATGTTTAAAGAAGGATACTCTTAACGTAAATCTAAAGCTTGTTTATTAAGAATGCCAAAAGATTCACTGTTAGTCGATAAATTATGGATATTTGGAATTCCAAAAATGAAAGCTGATATTGATAATGAAGCTCTAGATGAACGCGTAAGGACAAAACCACAGAGCCGAGCGAAGTCGCATCTCAATCAATCAATGGCAATCCTAGACATACAGCAAAACACAGACCGAGAAAAGTAAACATGCTACCTCCACACAACAACTTTATTCATTACGTACTACTAATATAATATTTGGATAAGCATGGTTGCCACCTCACGAATCGCATTTTTGATTAATGTCACCCTACAGCTTTGACTCAATACCCTAGACTTATAGTGTTTTCCTGTCTTGGAAAGGATGTGTATATGTATATCTGGGCGACAACCAATTGGTTGTACGTCCCTGCCAAAGTTAGTGTATTTTAGTCCCTATGATCGTTCACTCTTAGAAGTGTTGGCGCCCGCTCAGGTTTCGAGATAACTCCGACATGCCCTCTATTTCATGGGAAAAACTTTGCGGCAAACCGAGAACGGTCTGGTCCATCGGGTCTTGGTTTACCCAGAAGATCTTCAAATCGACGAAATAAAAAGTAATGACAACGTCCAGCAACGTTTGAAAACAGCTATTTCTTGATTTTAGAGATGTCGTTAAGCGATCTAGAATAAATTTTTCTAGAACTTACTGGTCTTCAGGTCTCATCCCTTTGTGTTAGATCCAAAGAGTCTCTTCAGGTAGGTGCTTTGATCACTAAGTTCATTCTTAATTCATCTAGTTGGAAACTTGATTCCGGTGAAAGCACCTCACAAGTATCTTAGACACACCCGCGACTTAAGAGGAGTTGAGCGGTTTTAAGAAGGTAAGGTCAAAAGTATATAGCATTGCTGTTCTAGCCAAAATGGCTTTGTGCTCGAGCTCGGTATCAGGTAGAGGTGACATGCCTTTAACCGTAACGAGCTTATAAGAGTACACCCGAAGGTGATAATTGAAAGGCGTACTGAATGCCTATGAATGCGTTCATCTAATTATCTGACAAAGGAAGGCCTTCTCGCCTACGGTCCTTTCCAAATAAGTCTATTCAAACCACGATTGGAGACTTCCACTTGCCTAATATTTTTGTGGGTGATATGCGGTATCATCGCTACCCCCCCGCACATATGTGAGTGACATTGTACGAAATCATGACCATTAGCGAAAGGTCATATGCAAAAGTCGTACCACATCACAAAAGATAGCGAGCTTGAGATTCCAAACGATGCAACAAGGAGAGATTTTAAGGAATTTTAACAACAACTCGGGCGTCGTTGGTGTGGAGCTCCTTCCCCTTCAACCCATTTCGACAAATAATCGATGGCCACGAGTATATACTTGTTCCCTCGTGAAGACG
The DNA here is from genome assembly GCA_026074375.1 of Tanacetum coccineum. Taxonomy (NCBI): domain Eukaryota; kingdom Viridiplantae; phylum Streptophyta; class Magnoliopsida; order Asterales; family Asteraceae; genus Tanacetum; species Tanacetum coccineum. Next base: position 34,271 of record BQNB010041139.1, read on the forward strand.
GGAACGGTCCCATAAAATCGATGCCCCAAATGTCAAAGATCTCACAAACTTAGATTGCATTTTGTGGCATTTCATCCCTTTGTGAGATGTTTTCTATTGACGTTGGACAAGCATGCCCCGTGTGACCAAGTCATGAGGGCAAATCACGTAAATTGTGGCCAATAAAAACCGGAGCAAACACCTTTTTGGCGAGGTGTAGGTCGGTGTCGACCATGATGTCCCCCGGTTGGTCCATTGTGCAACCTTAGAAAATCAACACGGACATTCTTGCGCTAGCGACACACCCACCGATCAATAGACAAGATCCGTACAGATTTGTAATATAAACGAAAGGGTTCGTGCCCCCAAAAGTAATGCTTCACGTCTTTAAAGAATTTGTTCTTTTGTTAGGACGACATCCCTTTCACAACAAAGGTCCCCGCATAGTAGTTAGCAAAATCGGCAAACCATGGGGTACTCAGAAATCACCACGCAAAAAGACACATAACTAAAGTGTTTTGAGAGAAACATTTTCACATATTGTCTTCTATAATCGAGCACACTTTGGATGAGTATTTCTCTAACTTCGGAACAATCGTAGATCGTAATAACTGAATTCCGTAACCACAGAAGGTACATCTTCAGAGGCTGCTTTTTTAGCCCTCCACCAGATGAATGAGACAAAACTCATTAAAAGGAGGAGAACCCACCGATCAACCTTCGGCTAATACGCATCTTCGCTTATTAAAAAGTAATTTACATGCGAGAAGAGATCCATTTATACCACACTAGCTTTTATACCTCTGTAGCCCGTATCACTAAAGTAAAGGCCCGGAATTTCCTCAACACAACATACCACACGCCGCAATTAAATTCCTCTTTTTTTCGTTGTTAGGTGTAAACGAAAGATGTGTCATTTACAATTTGTAAACCGTTCATGTTTCTTACGTGCATAGTGTATAGCTGGAGAATGTTTGTCTATTTCTAACGGATTACACCAATACCGAGAGCTACCTATTTCAAAACTTCACAATCGCTGTAACAACACATCAGCTCAAAAGTTATTGTCCAAATTCAGCGGGTGCAACTTAATATTTGGTGCTATTCGTAATTATTTTCTTAAAGTGTGTCTAAAAAGCTTCATAGCACATCTTCTAGAGAGAAGAGAAAAAAAACGGAGATATGTCTTTATTTCAGAAAATACACAAGGTGAGATTCAGACGGTCATCGTCGTTCCGCAGGACTATTTTTCAAAAATCCGGTTGAATAAATTCAAGATGAATGCTAGGGTAACTCGAATAAAATCACTAGTTGGAAGTTATTCAAAGCGATAAAACCCGACTGAACCAAGAAACTCTAGAATTCCCTTTGACGTGGTGGGATAAAGGTAGCCATAAAGTAGTTGATACAAGTTGTTGAAGTGGGATGATACAGGTTGACAGGTTGGAGGGGATTTTCACGGTGGAAATTTAGGAGAGTGGGGGGTCGCAGGGGGGGGGGGGGGGGGGGGGGAATGTGAAAATTTTGTAGATTGTGAAAAAGTTTAGAAAAAGATTGGTGTCCTTTCACATGCACGTTTAAGAATCTTGTCCAAATTGAAGAGGCAAGTTCTGAACAATTCCTAAAGACCAGAATCGTACCCATAAAGATTTCTATATTTTTTTTTGTCATATCGTGAAAGTATAGCGATCAACAGCCTATTGAACGTGCCCGGTGCATTGCATAAGCCGAAAGGCATGCGACGGAAAACGTTCCATAAGGACACGTGAATGTGGTCTTTTCTTGATCTTGAGGGTCGATGGGAATTTGAAAGTAACCAGAAACCGTCAAGAAAACAATAGTATTCGTTTCCCGCTAGTCTCTCAAGCATTTGGTCCATAAAGGGTAATGGAAAGTGTCTTACGGGTGGCATCATTATCTTTCGGTAGTCAATGCATACACCCACCCGTAACTAATCGGAGAAGAATTAACTCATTTACTTCATTTTCAACAAGGTAAAGCCACCCTTTTTGGTACACCAAGCACTGGGCCCCTCACCCAAGTACTATCCGAGAAAGGTACATTAATCCGGCATCAAGGAGTTTAAAACCTCCTTTAAATCAGCTCATAGAATATTAATTACTGACCCTTCTTTGGTGTTGGACCGCTGGTTTGAAGTCATCCTCTATTAGAATCTTGTGTGTACAAAATTCTGGGTTAATACCCTTAATGTCGAAAAGTTGCCAAGCGAGAGCTCGCTTGTGTGACTTCAAAACCTTTATGAGAGCGGCTTTCTCCTCATATTTCAAGTCTTTAGCAATTATGATGGGTAATTTGTTGGTACCCTCCAAAAATTCATATTCAAGATGAGGCAGTAAGTCCTTAAGTTCAACCTCGGGTGGTTCATTAATAGAAGATTTTTTAGTTTTAGGTTCAATAACTTTAAGTTCTTGTGGAGGGAGAGGTGGTGATGATGGATCATCATTAAGAAATTTATCAAGAAGAATAATGTTTCCCTCCGAATCATAGTAAGAGTCATCAATTTCCAGTGAAATTGGCTCATCTTCAATAGCTAGGAAAGCATCGGTTTCCTCGAGAAGAAAATCACTATCCCCGAAGGGAGTAAGAGTAGGAGAAGAGGTAGAAACAATTGGTTCCGTAGATGGAGTGGGATTGCCACTCACAGAAAATCCAAGAACTTCTTGAGAATACTCCTCACAAGCAACGTCAATGATGTCGATTCGGTTAACCGAATTATCATCATAATTAGAGGAGTATCTCGAAGTTTGATCAAGATTGAATGTTACGGCTTTATTACCAACACGAAGAGTTAATTCTCCTTCGTAAACATCAATCAAAGCACGTCCGGTCTTTAAGAAGGATCTCCCGAGAATTAGGGGAACTCGAGGATCGGCATCAAAGTCAACGACTACAAAGTCGGCCGGAAAATGGAACTTTCCTACTTTTACGGAGACATCTTCGGCGACACCGATCGGTCGAGAAATTGACCGGTCCGCAAGTTCGAGAGTCATACAAGTAGGAGTAAGTTCGGGAAGGGAAAGCTTTTTCCACACGGAAAGTGGCATGAGGTTAATGCTAGCGCCAAGATCGGCCAAGGCTAAGCATACATCCATTCCGAGAAAATCGCACGGGATGAGAAACTTGCCGGGGTCTCCAAGTTTTTCGGGTAACTTTTTGAGGAGAACCGCCGAACAATGCTCATTCAACGGAGTTCTTGCCAATTCAAATAATTTTTCTTTATTGCTTAACAAACTCTTAATTGTCGAGGCAAACTTAGACATGAGAATGAGAGCATCTGCGAAGCTAATATCGAAATGCAAATCTTGGAAGATTTGGAAAAATTTCTCCATTTGGTTATTAGCCTTTTCGCGGAGCTTTTAGTCATTAAGTCTAGACAGATATGGAATTGACGGTTTCGGTTTAGGCTTCGGAGCACTAACGGGAGCTTCAACGAGCTCAACAATGGGAGCAACAATAGGCTCAGAATTTGGTATTTGAGTTTCAACTTGGACAACCGGAGGTTGGACGTCTTTGGTACTTCCATTATTAGTAGGAGGCACCGTGTCCTTTGTCACCTCGGTTTCATGTTCCACTACTTTAGGAGAGGAAGAATTAGTAGGAATCATGGGTCCCTTATAAGCAACACCACTTCGAGTGGTGATACCTTTCAAATCTTCCCTCGGGTTAGTAATGGTGTTACTCGAAAGAGTTCCCGAACCCGAGATAGAAGCGGTATTCATTTTCATGAATTGACCCAACATATTCTTAAGATCATTAGTAGAATTGGTCAATGTAGTCATGTTGGTTTGCATGTTTTTCAAAATGGCATCATTTGCCTTCATGTAGTTTGAGAATTCGGCATTCGTTACAACTTGCGGTTGAGGAATCGGAGCTTGATGAACCGGAGCTTGGTAAGGCGGGGCTTGATAAGCCAGAGCTGGGGCTTGATAAGCCGGTGTTGGGTTTTGAACATGATTAGCTCCTTGGAAAAATTGGTTTCGACCTTGGTTGTTTCCTTGATTCCTATTCTGATTCTGATTTTGATTGTTTCGATTTTGATTTTGATTCACATTAAACCCTGGTGGTCCGAGATAATTGTCTGAACGATAGCTAAGCAAATTACGGTTACCTTGAGGTTGGTAAGTATTACCACCTTGATTGTAGGCTCCTTCCCGTAGCATATACGTTATGAGTTTGGCCAACGGTGTGCTGACCAATTAAAGTTAAGAATGAGGTACCACCACAGTTCACACAACATCGGTGTTACGGAATTAACTTGTTTGGTTTGTTTGAAAGCATTTCATTAAGTTCTTGCTTGATTTCCTGCCATTTCTACTTAAGGGCAGGCTATTTCCGGATTAGAAGAAGTGATAGAACTAGATGACTCACTCCGTTGGGCTGAAGTGTCCCAATCATTGTGGTGAGCGGTCATATTCTCGATGAGATCATAGCACTCTTCGGGTCGTCTTTTCATAAAAGTACCACCGGCAGCAGCGTTGATAGTATCACGATGCCTCAATGTTAACCCGTTATAGAAAGTATCTATTTGAGTCAGGGTAACATGTTGTGGTTAGGACATCGATCAATTGAAAGCTTGTAACGTTCCCATGCCCATCTTCAATAACTATTCATTCGGTTTCTTAGATGGAAATTCGAGAATTAACAATTTCTTAACATGGTCCCATAGAGGTGGGAAAGTAAGTTTCCGAGAAATATTTTTGACATTTTGTCAAAGGTGGTGAAGAATCCCTTGGAAAAACGATCAAACCATCCGAATCTGCAACGATTTGCACGGATTAAGAAGAGATATAAGAACCGAAGGGCGTCATCGGAGACCATTCACTTTCATACTTGGTGACAGCAAAAACTAGTCAAGATGCTATGTATTGGTATCATTCACCCCACGGTCCACGAAAAGGACACTATATGTGAGACTTGTTGAATCATGTCCATTCTTACTCCCAAAATTAGTTTTCCTTAAAGATATTTCATTGAATATCAATTTGGTTCTAGACTCTTGTGCACTTTGAGTAAGCAAGGACTGGAGCAGACTGTCCTTTATTCAATACCAACATTCTCGGAATGAGAAGTAGATAGATTATGCGTTTAATCTCCGTGAGAATGAAACAAGCACTTTTTGAGAAGTACATAAGTAGCTAGGAGGGTTTGTGCATTTGCATCACTGGGTCCATGATGTCTACTTCAATACCAGAAATCAACGAATGAAATCCGATAGATTATGAGTTGACCCGGTTTCTATCCTAGTGTAGGAGAAACACCCTTCATCTTTTCTTATAAGCCTCTCACTTTTCAACTCCAACCTTAGTCTTTACTTATCATTCGATTCTTCTTCATCATGTTCATGTCACTTTTAACAAATTTATCATTTTCGATCATTCTTTTTCATTCAAAGCTTTATCTCTTAATTCCTTTTGGCATTTGAAACATGTTGATTTTCACCACAAACTCCATCACCTAGACCTAACTGTCCTAAATTGGAAGGAAGACTTCGGGGTAAATCAATTCTGGTTATGGAAGATCATAGGAGTATTTTGGGAGTAACTAAATCACACCGTGCAACTCAATCAACATACGCCAAGATAATTCCTTTAGAAGGAATGTCCGTGAAAATCATGATGAAAATCTAAAATCGTATCATGAGATTTTGATAATATCAAGAAAATGTAGAACAATCACTCTGTCTGTTTTTAGGCTATGTTTCATAAGTTCACTTTTCTCTTGCATACTTTTCTCTTTTTCTTTTCATGTGTTGTTCTTGCTTTTGAAGCATGACTCGTCGTCAATAGTATATATATATATATAATTAATAAACACAAGCAAACTTTGACCAAATCACCCTTGACCAAGGCAACAAGTCAAAATTCATAAAGAAAATCAATATATATCCGGAAGTATCGGTTTCTCACTTTAAAAGCAATTAAAGTTCAAAACCGGACCCGGGTCGTTCTTCCGTACGAGGTGTGCAATGGAGAGTCGAAAGTCGGTTTGATATTTGATGTTTGAATATAACAAGGCTTTGAATAGGTTCTCTAATTCTACGGGAAAACAAGTAAGGCAATCTAAAAACGAAAGTAATTAAAGCTAAATTACTAAAAACGATAACGGGAATCCTAAAAAAACGTGACTTAAAACCTAATTTATCAAAATTTAATCCTAAAATGATTTTTTAACTTTTTATAAAACGTAAATGACTAAAATGTAAGAACAAATAAAAGTAAACCAAAAACGTAAGCAATTAAAATGAAAAACGAAGAAAAAACGATAACGGGACCAAATCCCGTTCTTTAAAAAACTAAACTCTATAATTTTAACCCTACCAATGCAAATTTAATTTTTAACAATCCTAAATGATAAAAGAAAATTTAAAAAAAAAAGAATTATATTTTTTTGACTTATATATTTTTTTATTATGAATTACAAACGGTTTTAATCTAAAAAATTAATAAAAAGTACTAAACTAAATTGGAAAAATCTGAAAAAATTATGAAAAGTCCTTTAAACAGTGCTTAATCTAGGATAATTCAAATGGGTGAAACAGCTTATTGAAATAAGCAAGAAATAAGCTAAATATGGCTGATAAGCAAAAAAGCCAAAAGGTGTATAAAACTAAAGTAATGTAGGATATGACCAGATGGCCTTACTGGTGCTGGTGGTAGTGAGAGTGTGTGTTAAATATGTTGGCTTGTAAAGGGGGAGGTCACAGGTTCGACCCTTGAGACCTCTTTATTTTTGCAAACATCTTTTTTTTTCTTTTTTTAAAACTTATAAAATAAGCAAAACTAACAATCTTTAAAAAAAACTTTTTTTAAACTTAAAATAAGCTGGAAAAAAGCAAAAATAAGCAGGCAGTTTTGATTTTTACACTAAGTTATACTAAGGCTTAAACTGTTTTACTTTTTTAAGCACCAATAAGCAACCAAAGAGATAAATAAACTAAAACATATAAAGCCCTAACCTAAATAAGCACATATGAACAAAATAAGCAAAGGAAAATGAGCAGGAAAACTTTAAAAAGCCAATAAGCACTTTGGCCAAAACAGTTAGCCAAACAGCCCTAGGGACACTTTTCTAGCTTATTTTTAAGCTAGAAAAAAGATCCTTATGGCTTAGAGACTTATATGACCTTAAAACTTATCCTATAAGCTACATTAATCAGCCAAGAAAAAAGAATTTGAAATTCAAATAAGCTATGAAAAGGCTTATGGAAAATGGGTGTTTGACTCAGACACACAACACTTAGATTTTTTTTAACTTTTTAAAACCCTACTTTTAGGCTTAAAAATAAGCTAACAAACAGATCCTTATGACTATAACACCTAAAAACAGATCAAGATTGACCCTCAAAGAACACATTACAACTTTCAGAAATCATTTTGAAATTCAAAATAAGCAGGAAAAACTAAATGAAAAAGCTAATTTTAAGACTTTGAAATACTTAACCACTTTTGACAGATTTATGCAAAAACAAAAACAGCAAATGCAGGTTCAACAAGACTTGTTCTAACTTATTATGAGACTCTAATAAACACAAAAACAATCTTAGAATACCACTTTTGAAGATCTAAACCTATAAGCGGATATGAAAGATTTTAAACCCACATATTCAAATGACAAGTATTATAAACTATGATTTTGAGATTGAACACTTAAAAACGTAAACAAACTAATTTTTATCACTACTTTTACCTAATCAAAGTTGACTAAAGAGCACAAAGCAATTTTTGACCCACTTTGACCCATTAACTCAGTTAATCCAAACACCCTTTTAAAAACTGATTTCAACATTTTAAACTAATTTAAGCCAAAAAATTTCACTACCAGATATCTAATAAGTATAATAAGCAATATTAAGCAGATTTCAACAACTAATAAGCACTATAATCAGCTAGAACAGATTATGCTACTAAATAAGCTAATTAGATAGATTTTAAAAAAAAAAAACTTGCACAAATGATTTCTAAGCTACAACCCTAGTATTTTTAACACTAAACATCATTAATAAGCATAAACAAGCAATAAGCACAGATAAGCAGAAATAAGCAGATTTAATTTTTAAACTAAAAATGACTTTGAGAACTTACAAAGGTCCCAAGCTTATGCATGCTGAAAAGATAAGCTCAAACACATCCTATATGCTTCCCATGAAGCTCTAAACCCATGGCCATCCAAGATTTACCATGCTCCATTGTTCTTGACAGATTTTTGAGTGATTTTTTTGGTAAAAAGACTTAAATCACTATAAGCTATTGAGAAGCTTACAGTGAACAAGTAACAGCTTAAATGAGAGTAATAAGAGCTTATAAAATCTTTGCAAAAACCTTTTAACAACTATGGAACAAAATCCTAAAAAAACAAATTTAACTAAAAACTTTAAATTTCATTAACTTAAGGAACAAATTACAATACTCGAATTTTAAATAATTTAAAACAAACTAATATAAGCTAAAAATAAAACTAGATGCCTCTCAAAGGCTTACAATGTCCTATTTATACTAAAAATCTAGGTCTTGGGGTCTTCAATGTGTGTTACTTCTGTGAGAGCTTCAAAGGTGTGTTACTTGTGTGAGGGAAGTCCAAAACTCATCAAAGCCATCCATTTTTTCTTTCTCTCCAAGTCCATCAATCCAAGCCCTTGATTTACTTGTCTTATTCATTGATGAATGGGGTTGAAGAGGATTGCCACCATGGAATTGTTGTTTTATGAAGTGGGGTTAAGGTGGGAAAGTGATGTTTTTGTCTGGGGTTGCAGGAGTTGAGGTGGAGAGGGTGGATAAATAGTAGTATGGGTGGGAAAAATTGTTTTGGGTTTTTGTTATAACAGGGGACGAGGGGTGTAAAGGGTTTTGGGGTTTAAGGGGGTAAAGGGTTAAAAGATAACGGGGTTAATCCCCTATTTTTGGTATAAGTTTGCATCGTTAGTCCTTTTGGACTAACAATGTTAGTCCTTGAGGACTAACGATGTGAAGTGGTTAATGGTTAAATGGGGAATGGGTTAACTGACTTATGTTTGGGCTTTATAATTGGGCCGGGTATTAATGGATTGGATTCTAACCTTTTTTAAAGATAAAAGGTTTATATAACAAGCTTAATGGGCTGACCCGACCCATTAAATGGGTGCGGGTTGGCCCATTTAAGATTTCTTTGGTTTGTCTTCGTCTTTGACTTTTGACTTTTTGATTGACTTTGACTTTTTGACTTTTCACGCTCTTTTCATTCCCGTGCTCGGTTTTGTCGTTTTGGCTTCGTTTTTTTCCTTTTCTTAGATATCCGTTTCTTGCACAATACAAATTCAAAACACACAAATACAATGTATTTTTTAAATGTTTTTGGTCTTTTAAGCACATTCTTCAAGGTAAATGGTATGTGTAATTAAGCACATACCAATCACCCATTATTCCATCTTGGTTTTCCCTTCAAAGGCGTGTATGGAAATCATCCGGGTCACCCATCCCATCATGATATCCTACGTATGAGGGGATTCTAAGGACGTCTGGAAGTTGAAATTCTTTAATCCACCTTATTAGCGGGGATAGGCTTCCCTCATCGTTTCTGTATCCACCTTCAAGGCATCCAACATAGTACATTACTCCCAGATGGTATATTTGATTAGGTGGACAGTGGTTGTAAGCAGTGTACTCTTGGTGTGAGGAATAGGAGCGGCTAGGATTATTCCCGTTGTTGGAAGGGTGAATGTTGTTAGGTGGATAAATGTTGTTCGGAAGGTAAGTGTCATTCAGGGGTAAACATTATTTGGAGGGTAAATGTTGTTTGGAGGCTAAACGTTACTAGATGGGTAGACGTTATTCGGAACATAGGTATTATTTGGAGGGTAGAAGTTATTTTAGAGGTAGACATGATTCGAAGGGTATATGTTATTCGGAGGGTAAACGTTGTTCGGAGGGTAAACGTTGTTCGGAGGGTAAACGTTGTTCGGAGGGTAGACACTGTTTGACTTTAGTTTAGCTTTGTCTTTGACTTTTGACTTTTTGATTGACTTTGGCTTTGACTTTTTGACTTTTCACGCTCTTTTCATTCCCGTGCTCGGATTTGTCGTTTTGGCTTCGTTTTTGTCCTTTTCTTAGATATCCGTTTCGTGCACAATACAAATGCAAAACACACAAATACAATGTATTTTTGGTATGTTTTTGGTCATTTATGTATGTTTTCCTAGGTAAATGGTATGTGTAATTAAGCACATACCAATCACCCATTATTCCATCTTGGTTTTCCCTTCGAATGCGTGTATGGAAATCATCCAGGTCACCCTTCCTATCATGGTATCCCACGTATAAGGGGATTCTAAGGACGTCTAGAAGTTGAAATTCTTCAATCCACCTTATTAGCGGGGAGGGGCTTCCCTCATCATTTCTGTATCTACCTTCAAGGCATCCAACATAGTACATTACTCCCAAAGGGTATATTTGATTAGGTGGACAGTGGTTGTAAGCAGTTTACTCTTGGTGTGAGGAATAGTAGCGGCTAGGATTATTCCCTTTGTTGGAAGGGTGAATGTTGTTAGGTGGATAAATGTTGTTCGGAAGGTAAGTGTCATTCAGGGGGTAAATATTATTTGGAGGGTAAATGTTATTTGGAGGATAAACGTTACTAGATGGGTAGACGTTATTTGGAACATAGGTATTATTTGAAGGGTAGAAGTTATTTTGGGGGTAGACATGATTCGAAGGGTATATGTTATTCGAAGGGTAAACATTGTTCGGAGGGTAAACGTTGTTCGGAGGGTAGACACTGTTTGAGGGGTTAAAGTTGTTCGGAGGGTAGGCATTACTTGGAGGATCCCCGTTAACACCTGTGGCTCCTCTTGGTGAAAGTGTCCTCATATGGGAAGCTAGCAGAGGAGGTATGTTCCCAGTGATGGGTTCCCTTATCATGTCGGAGGGTTGCGACCGGATCTCGGGTGGTGCCTCCATCTCTCTTTCTTTATACACGTCTTCGCTCGAATAGTTCAACCGTGTCGCGACACCTTGCAATCTTAATGCCTTCATTCTCTTCCTCATAAGGGGTTCTAATTGTGAGTAGTTTGCTGACGAATGCTTTATCAACAGTTTGCATCTCTATGTTCATGAGCATTACGGAAGGTGCCTGGTTATTCGAAGTGATGTTTAAATATTTGTTCGAAGGTATGATAGGCGGAGGCCTTTCTTTGACGTCCATCTCTTCCTTATTGGTAGGCCTAACGCTTGGTGCTACAAGTGTTGGTGGTATCGTGTTGATTTCCATTACCATAATTCTGGATATGTGGAAGTATCAGATATTGGTAGGGTAAAAAGGAGGACCCTATGAATTAATATTCGGCAAGTCCCACTAGGTGTGCCATTGATCGTATAATAGATTGCACCTTCTTGATCAGAGCCTATTGAGTAGATTATAAGCTTGGATACTTCTATGAGTAGGTGTGGATCTGCAATAAGATTTAAAGAAATCACTTGGTTTAGCACAGAGCGTAGGGGTAGACCCTATGAACCGGCTCTAGAGTGAGAATCAATAATCATAGAAATGGTATGTGCTTTAGAGAAAGAGTAGTGTGTGAGTTATGACATACCTAATTTGGGTAAATGAGGCACTATTTATAGGTAAACCCTAGGAATAACCTAGTCTTCCCTACGTGTCTAATTCTGGTTGGCTGAAGCAGAGCATGATCTCAAGAGCCAATGATAGGTTATCTGAATAGGCTCCAAGATCGTGCCTATGTGTAGCGGTTATGCATGAGTGGGAATAAAGGACGGCCGTTTGTCCTTGCTGGGTCCATAAGATATTCTGTCTTATCTTATGTCTCGGAGCCTCACTGGTCTTCTTAGAGGCTCTGGGCTCTGTTGGAAGCTTAGAGGCTCCGACGAGAACAGTCTTCGTTGTATGTTGGCGATTCCCTTACGGTAGCCTTTGATGGGCTTTACGCCAATATACTTCCGAGATGTTTGAGTTGTGTAGCATCGGAGGCTAGGCTCCGGGCCATGAGATGTGGTACACCATCAGCAAGGATACACAAGTTAATGCTCATATTATACACAAAGATACACAAGTTAACACTTACCCATGATCATTTTAGTTTCACATTGATCAACTCTTTACCTATTTTATCAAAAGGTACTTTATATTTTTTGCATAGAATAATCAACTTTCAACGATCGGTATATATTTTATACTTCTATTCTTGACTTTATGAAACTTAATTTAAATTTAAAGTAGCCAACTTTTAATTGGAAAAACATAAGATATTACAAACATAAACTAATGTGGATGAATTAACAATGAAATTTAATATTGTACAAGTTTCAAACCATCTCATAAAATTGGTAAAAGCAACTAAAGCCAACTATCTTAAACTCACCTGAGAACCAAGATCCATTTCTCTTTAGCTCTTACAACACCATCACCTCCAGGTCATTTGGGCTCCAAATGCAGGAAAACTTACGATATAAGGACAAGAGGGTGAGATAAGGCATCACATATGAGTCATTTAGGCTGCAAGTGCAAAAAGAAGAAAAACAAAGAAAGAGTGAGTCACATCTTATAGTTAGTTGTAGAAAACTAAATACCACATAGGAACTTATAACATAAGGATGAAGAATTTTATTGAATGAAGAAGATGTTGGGTATTTTCTTAGTCCATGAGGATTAAGAGCCCAACACATTGGGGCCCATCTTGGGTCCATTTAGTCCTTATT
>BQNB010041140.1:0-46952 GCA_026074375.1 Tanacetum coccineum
TTTGCAAGAGATAAAAGATAACTTGAGTTGTGTTGATGTTAGATGAGCAAGTCCTATACTCCTATTTATAAGCCAATAAGAATTAGAAATAAGTTTCTAGGAATTTTTCACACTTTCAAAATTTGTTTAGGATTTTCAGAATTCTAGTTAATCTTCTTTAACTTGTTAGCTAACATTTGCCAAGAAGATGGCTTGTAGGAAAGAACCAAGCGTCCAGGCCATGACCTGTATTTTGTCACCTTCATCCACCTAATGGTCCTTATCACGTTTCAATGTCGAAAGCTTAAATCAACAAGTAATTCACATCTAAACCACGACGACATTTATGTGATGCTGGTCACACTTCCTCTCAACATCTACCAACTGAATTTGTTGCACTTACGCTACAAATATCTAACTCGACACACTATACGTCAATTTGTATAAACAAACGACTCCATTTAACACTTCATATAACAAACAAAATAAACAAAGGAATATATATATAAAATCGTATATTTACTTTCATTTAAATTTACTAAATATTCCCGTATGGCATATTGCAAGGGACAATCAATATCAGTCAATAAAGAATATTCATGATGTATCTACCCATACTTTAAACGGATCGAATCACATTGCATGCCTCCACAAATAACAATCTTGCAGGGAGCAATAGTATAACTAGCATATGCATATGTTCAGATGCAACCAACCTCGTGAATCTTTTCAGAGTTTCGGTTCCATTCTCTATCACACCTGTGAAACGGACATGAGTTTGACCTGGTCCCATATGACTCCTGCCACTGCCACGTGGTGCCACCAAGGGCCACCAAGCACGTCGGCGATGTTCTCGCCTAGTTTTTCTTAATCGGTTAAGCTCTTGACGGATCACACTTTTGACTGATAGCAAGTATGATTCCATATCATGGTCCCTTTGGATTGCTCCAGTTGAACCATATGCGGCACGGTCACTCAAGATCTCTAACGGGTGAGGTGTGTTCAAGAACACTGATTGTGCAGCTCTCATTTGCTTTTCTGCCTCTATGACATCTGATACCGGTGAGGTCAAAATATACAGACCGCTACCCGATGGAAGAAGATCATGGCTTGGTGAAAATTTTGCGTCTGGCTGAAGAATCAAGAACTCACCCATTGGAGCATACAATAAATTCTGCCAAATAGGTGCAATAAACAATATGTCATTATAATAAAAAAGTTTTATAGGATGACGAGTTACAAAATGACTAAACAGGGACACACAAACATCGTTTCATGACTCGTATAAAAAATAGTAGACCAACTAACACAGGACAAGTGAAAAAGTATGTTCGTAAATATAAGGCTTAAAGAACCCTAATAAAAAAAAGGAAAAATGGGACGTTTTTCTACCTGATTGTTTAGGCATGGGTGATTTCTGAAATTGCCATTAACTGCCTTGAGAAACTCAGCCACACGACCTGGATATCTGCAAGAAAAAGCTCGGGGTACGATGTCACGATGCATTGTGATTGCTTGTAGATGGCTTCTAGGTAACCCGAGCTTATGAAGCAGGCGGTCTCCTCCACACATAACTGAGGGTGCTCCAAATGTTATAACAGGAAGTAATGAAGAACGAGGGACTTGATCCCTTATTAGCAACATAAGATTTACAAGCAACGCTAAGCTTCCACCAAGTGAATGTCCAGTGAAACGCAACTTTGCACGATCACCATAACGTTCAATGTGTGCAAGAATTTCAGGCAGCATTTGCTCGTAGATTCCTTTTGCAGCCTCGTATATACCCCTATGCACAATCACATCCAGTCCCTGGAAATGAAACTACTATAATCAAGTACATATAATATTACACGAGATATAATTCAGGCAAAAATTGAAGGAAAATTTACCTCAAATTCAATAGGCTCAAAAAGCAGGTTAGCTTGCCACGATGCAAGTGATTCAGAGCCCTGAATGACAAAGTATCTCGTGCTCTTTTCTTCATCATCGCATATGTACCATTCACAAGGAGACGAATGCATCGAGTTCAGATCATCTGCAACAGCTTGTTTCACTTCTTCCTTGGCAGCAACAACAGCTGTCACCGAATCAGTGGTCGCCATTAACGACGCAACCTCTGCTTTTGTCATACTTCCTGATTTAGCCTCACCGCCATCGTTTTCCGAAGACTTAAAAGGAATAATGCTCTTGGTTTGCCAATGCAAATAAGAAGCAGCAGAGGCAGCAATATGATAAGCTGCAGAAGCACTTATCAGACTGCCGCCACGCTTCTCCTCATCATTTTCAACGGTCTGTTTGCTTTGTTCTACTTTTTCATCTTCTTGAACCCCTTCAGAGACTATTTCTTTTGTGGATTTAGACGTCTGATCTTCCTTCTTTTCGGTGTCCTCTCCGCCTTCCTGAACACCCTCTAGTTCCTTTTCCTTCTCGGCTTTTGCAGCAAGTTGGGCTTTCTTTTCTATCGACGAAGTAACAAATCGTAGTCTATAATGTTTTAAAAGATTCCCAGCCTACACACACACACATAAAAACAAATTTCAAGACTTAAATCATGGATTTTTCACCGATCAAGTACTATTCTAATGGCAATATAACACTAAAAAGACAATTCAAGCACTATACTAGTATACTTAACCCTAAACAACACTTAGATACTCAAATACCAATCTACATTGCAACCAATCATTAAAAAAACCATCTTTTTCATCAAAATAACCCCAAACATGATTCAATAACTATAATTCGGTACACAAAGATAACAACTTAAATCTAATCAACCTCAAGATCCAATCTTTTTTCACATAACCTTCATTGAGTCACTTCAACAAACATATGGGAGCGTTTGTTCAAGCTTATTTTCCAGTTTTAAGTCATAATAAGCTCACAAGTAAAAAATGGACTTATAAAGAATGATCCAAACAAAACACGCTAAAAAACCAGAATTTAAGGGGTGTTTGTTTATGCTTATTTTCGGGCTTATGAGCTTATATTTCATAAGCTCATACTTTCCGGCTTATTTTTTTACTTGTGAATAAATTAAATATGGAAAATAAGCCCATAAGCTGAAAACATAAGCCAGAGCTAAAACAAACACCCCCTTAGCTAAAAAAACAGCCTTTAATATGCATAGAATCCCATAACACAAGAAATAAGCAAAAAAAGGGTACCTTAATTTTGGGAATGGAATAAGCTAAACTGCCTAAATAAGACATTTGGGAATACAATCTTGCTTCAGCTAACGACACCCTTTTGAGCAATTTCGAAAACGAATCTCTATCAAATTCAATTTCCTCATTTTCATCATCATCATCTACTCTACATGCATCACACTCTTCTTCTTCTTCTTCTTCATTAACTAATTCATCATTTAACAATTTATCATCATCATCATTGACACTATTATCATTTTTATCATTATCATTATTATGATTCCATCTTGATCTAACATGCAGTATCTTCAACACCCAGTTCTCATTGCTAACGTCATCATCATTTTTTATAATTATTTCTTCATTTGGTTCTTCGTTTTGATGAACAGAGACAGTGTTACCGACTGCGAGTGCGTCGTGACGGTTCTTGTTACCGGAAAAGAATGACGTCAGCGGGAACTTCAGATTGAACCCCCATGGTGAGCCGGAGATTAAAGGCTTGTTATTATTATCAGAAGGTGAGATTGAGCTTGCTGACGTCATGTTCCGGTTGACGACGGTTGTTGTGGTGATTTGTGATGTGGGTTTACGGATTTCGGTGATTCCGATAAACCCGGATTTAAAAAAAATTGAATCCATTGATGGATTGTTTTTCTACAGTATAAATTTTGTTGTTGTTGTAATGGATTGTGGGAATTGAAATTCGATTGTGAGTCTGATTTGATTGAATAGTTTGAAGTTTGATATTTGTGAAATGAAAGAGGAGATCTGATTTGCACGTTGTTTGTTGAAATGAAGTTTCCATAAATATAGGTGTTCTCTTCTTTCTTTAGTTGTACTTTTATGATTTTTGGCTCTTTACATTTTTATACATCTTTTTAGAATATAATAATCACTCTTTCCTCTTCTTTTTTTTTTTTCTTTTTTTTTAACAGTAACGAGGTTCGTAACCCGTGCGCTACTGCGGAGCGCGCAAGACTACTTTTGAAACAGACCGATAACGCCAAATAGTATTTGTCATTTGTTAGGACTCACCTTGCAACAAACCTATAACATCAAAGACTATTTCCGTAGATATTTTTTGAATATATATATATATATATATATATATATATATATATATATATATGATAAAGATCAAATAAAAAGACAAATATTTGTGAAAAAGATAAAAAAAAAATTTGTTTTAAAACATTCTCAAAAAATTCTTAAAGAATTTCACAAGATCGTGTATGTTGGTGCGTGAAAAAGTTGTGAAAGAAGTTTTTCTAAAAGTGTATAGTTTTGCCGAAAAAAATTATGAAAAAAAAACGTTTGTGCATTAAATAGGTTTTTTTTGCATCAAAAATTCGTTTTTGTACCCAACTTCATTTGACTTTTTGCATCAAAATTTTATTGCGCATTAAACTATAACAAGTTAAAAAATTTATGCATCAAAAAATTTGTTTGCATCAAATTTTCTTTTTTTGTGCATTAAAAAAAAGTATAAAAACTGAAAATTAGAAAAACTTCTTTTACAAAAGTTTTATGCACCAACATACCTGATTTAATGGGATTTTTTTGGAATTTTTCGAGAACTTTTTTAAAAGAAGTTTTCTTTTTATCCTTCTCACAGATATTTGTCTTTTTATTTTAACCTCTCCCCCCCTCCCCCTCTCTCTCTCCCCTCTTCCCCCCTGCCACTCCCCCCCCCCCTCTCTCTCTCTCTCCCCCCCCTCCCCCCCTCTCCCCCCCCCTCTCTCTCTCTCTCTCTCTCTCTCTCTCTCTCTCTCTCTTAACCGCATATCCGAGATGCATACCCGAGATGCATCGACTTAAATTAGATGCATCTCTATAATCTTAGATGCATTATAACGCATCATAATGTGTTTTCTAGCTTTTAATTAGATGCATATACGTATATTAGATGCATTTTATTTTTTTGTTCCTCTGCATGTCCCGAAATCATCAAAATCAATTTGCACCATCTACACATCAAGTTAACGTTCAAAACTCAAAATGGTGCATCTAAATGAATAGAAATGCATCTAATGCAAGTCGTTGCATCTCAAATATGTGATTTTAGTCACTTCTCACCACTTCTTATTTTAATTTACTTCTCACTGGATCCCTACTATATCTATAACATATATATGGGGCTAACTATGACTGGATTAATATGAATTAGTGACTCAACGCCACCTCAATGATGACATGGCTCAAACAACGATGACATGGCGCATACGAGACAATAATTTTAAATAATTTTTGAATTTTTAATTATTTTAGCCTTCAATTTTAAATTTTTGTACTTTTTCTTTTTTTTCAATAAATTTCGAATTTTGTGTAAAAATATTAACAAAGGCAAGATTTGAACTTGTGACCTATAGTTAATAGCCAATCATGTTAACCAACTGAGCCAAAAGGTAATTTGTGTTTTACTTTGCAAAACATTATTGATATATTATAACTTTTAAATTTACTTCATATATATCCTACTGCATTTAGATTTTTGATTTCATATTTTTTAAAAAGATTATCCATAATTATATTGTATATTGTTCGATATTCTATATGTAATTTTGTATATATCTTTTGAAGATAAACTCTTAGGTACGTGACTTTTTATTTAAAAAAACCCTCTAAAGCTAAATTCTTCATCAAAAAGACGATTACTGAACATGAAGTTTTTGGTGAGTCTTCTATATTCATGTTTTCATATCGAACTTAGTTTTTATACACTTTGAATGAAACAACTAATGAAACACTTTTTCAGCCATGAACATGTTAAAGAAAATGGCTCTTAGGGTAAGATATTGCTTTATTTACTCCCTTTAATTTGACGTAATCAATTGATATCATCACATGTAATTTTATTTTTACGTTATGTGGTTTTGTTTGTAGGTTATAGCAGAGCATGTCGAAAGAAGAAATAGTTGGGATAACACAAATGTTTCAGATTATCGATAAAGTGGAGTCGGTGACGTCCTTATCAAATTTTTTGAATTAGGGTACGTTTGAGTGAGTGGAGTCGGTGACGTCTACTGGTATAGTTTTGCTTGCTTATGTAAGGAACTTTTTGCTCTCTTTTGTCTCTAAGTTTACTGATCCTGATAGTTTTCTTTCAGGTGTTTGTTTTAAGCATCTTTACCCTGATAACTCTGTATTCAATCAGTAGCTAATGTAGAGGCACTTTAAGATATGCATTTTCAGGTTCATCATTCAATTTTCTGTTTCTTTCTATTGGGATTATTATATATATGAAAGAGGGCTTGTGAAAGTATCCTGTCTTCATAAGACAGTTGGTAAGTTAGGTATGTAATCGCTTTCGGTATACTATATTTTCTTCAAAAACCACCTGATAAACTACTGTGCAGTACTAACATGAGATCAATCCCTTCAATGCAAAGTAGATCATCCACAAGCGATCTGATCTTGCGCTATTGGTAAAAAATAATCTGAAAAGGAAAACAAGATGCAGAAAAGAATGATTAATTCGAGAACAATATCCGACCGCTACCACATCAGGGTATAAGTCAATCAAAATTGGTAGATCACAACAAGCGTACTTGAAATAAAAAAATCTTACTGATGTGCGTTTTGGTTCCATAGCACCAGGTCCAGGTCTCCTCATGGTTATGTTTATATATTTATATTTGCTTATGTCAATTTGTGAGCTACAACACCTATGTTCACAGCGAATTCTGTTTATATATTCATCGCTGAGACGTTTTACTATGTGCGATCTTGTATTAGGTTGAGACGCGAAACACAGGATAAAATTGCAGTTGTGGTCAATATGACTAAACAGTCATTCGAAGACGCTGCTGCTAAACTTGATATCCTTTATTTGAAAACTGAAATATATACTAAGATAAAGGAGACGATATCGTTTGAAGTCAATAAGATCAAGACCTGTATCAAATTCAAACTAATAAAAAGTTGATATGATGTTTGATGTGCAAGTCATAATACTACAATGTTTAAGTTAGTCTCTTCATCTCATTCTGATTCTGACAATGATAATGATGAAAGCCTGGAAAGTCAGATTGACGATGATTCAGAGGGAGATCACTTGTCTCAAGATGAATCAAATGTTGCCTCACCCAGATTTGATATTAGTGTTGACGATGAATCTTCGTCGACCCCTGGAATTTTAGAAATGATTATAGTGAGAAATGTTAAAGCCGGAGCTAAGGTTAGCATATTTATCATTCTTTTAAATTGGTAACTAACAATATGTTCTAAATCCGGCTCGCTTATTTTACCACCTCTATGTTTTGCTAATGCATATGTTAAGTGTGTTTTATAGTTGTCACAACCTGGTGACTGTTTGATCATTTTCAGGTATTCAATACATATGGGTCAATGGGTAATGTTGCATTGCTTCACAGTATAGAGCCAGATAACCCATATGATATTGTGAATATAGACCTGGAGTTGGTACTTGAATGGAGTTCATCTACTTTTTTACTTTATTTATGAGCCAGAAGTTTATTTTGGAAAATAGATTTTGAATTTAAACTACCTATGGAAAGATTTGACTGTAAACTTCGCCTAGCAGGTGGCTGAGCTAAATTTCCTTTTCTCTGGACGTGTGGCTTCATAGCAGCTCTTATTTGCTGTAAATAGAATCAGAAAATGAATCAGCTTAAGAAGTCCCCTGAAGAGGTGTTTGACACCTTCATGAATCAGATTGTTTCTATCAACATGCAGGTTTTGACATTTGTGTTAATATCTGATGGTTGTTCAATGTTCAGGTGAGACCAGTGGTTGAAGATGAGATGTGCAGAGTTGTCAGAACTGGTAAAAGAAAAAGTAAGTATCCAACATGACTTCAACTTATGATAAAAAGCCAACATCTGAATTCTACAGAAAGATATATGTTCTGCTTATGTGCTCATTTTATTTTTACTAATGGTATGCATCTTTGTATTTGCTAATCCCTATTGCTCCAATTTTAGTATTATACAGATTCTGATAGTCCACATGTCTGCCATGGCTGGTGCACTTGGAGGCTTTAATGCACACGCTAACAATATAGTTTCTGCAGTATATTTAGCCACTGGCCAAGACCCCGCCCAAAATGTTAAGAGTTCTCATTGTATTACCATGATGGAAGCTGTGAACAACGGCAAGGACTTTCATATATCAGTCAGCATGTGTTCAATCGAGGTACATATGCGCATTTTATTTATCCCTTCCTAAACCAGACATCATTATAAATTGGTTTATGGTATTAAATTTTGAGAACTATATTACAACAGGATGTTTAATATATCCAATTAAAGTCAAATCTTTCATGTTACATGATGTTTAATATATTCTCTAAAATCTATACATCTATTTATTTATTAAGCGTTGGCATTTTTTATAGATCATATGTTTCACTTGGGACCATTAATCATTTCACCTTTTATATATTTAACCATACATGAACACCAATATCATCAAGGTGAGCCTACTTGAATAGTAGTTGGCATGTGAACATCAGTACGTGTAAACTGAATTGTCTAGAAAGAGAGCATTTTCAATATCTTTATAGTTGTGACTAGAGGTGGTAAATTGGGCAGGGTGGGTGACCAAAGTTGTCGTAGTTTGCTTGCGGCCGCGGGGGAAGTGGTTGCTGAGGCGAGTCTTGTCTAACTGTTCAGTGAAAATAAGAACATGTGGCTCTTACCACATGAAAACATACGATTTAACTTTTTTTGTGGGGGTCGACTGCGGTTGTAGACTTAACGTGGAGGATGAGCTCTTACAAGTTTAACAGAAGCTATACAAATAAATACCACCCATACCCCAAATCAAGATTCCAAGTCACACTGCACTCACTTGATTCTCAACCATCAAATAAACATGTAGACTATGCCGAAGATAGGTATATGTGTTTTCGATTATATTAAGTTAATGTATATTTGTTTGTGGTTTCAAGGATAGAGGCAGGGAAAGGAGCCGCGATAGATAGGCTAAAGATAGAGATAAGGAGAAGAGCTGTGATGTGGAGGCTAAAGATAGAGAAAAAGAAAGGGAAATCAAAGAACCTCAACGCGAAAACAAGTACTTTTTACGTTCATCATATCATGTTCATTTTCTCATTCCATGTGTTAGATTTTTAAGCTTGTATAAATTGCATTTTGGCATTACTCATTGACATTAGTGGGAATTCAACAAAACAACAAATATTCCCAAACCGTCTTAAAGTTTTAAAGAAACCATCACATTCTGTTAAAAATCCAACAGTTACACGCTTAAACTAAAAACAAAACCCCACAAAACGAACCCGCCCGTCGGGCGGGTTATGCAACTAGTATATATATATATAGGGCTAACTATGAGTGTATAAATATGAATTAGTAACTGGACGCCACCTCAACGATGACATGACACCCACTATTCAATAAATCTATAATACTAAAAGATTGAGCCCCTAAATTTATTAGGGTTGTATCTTTAAATGCTTTGTATTACCCACATAGCCATATGTACAAAAGCCTGACAAGACTGTGGTTCGACATTCATTATAACTTTCAGTTACAAGTAAACCAAAAGACTATTCTTAAAGCTTCAATTCACCATTATAAAATTTAAAATTTTCAAAATTTGTTAATTTTTTATAAATTTTGAATTTTAGGTTTTCTAAATTTTTAAAATTTTAATTTCTGAAATTTGTTATATTTTATGAATTTTAATAAAAATTTAGTGTACATCAAGGTTTGAACTCTTGACCTATTGTTATCATGTCATGATTTAAACCAACTAATCCAAGTCACATTTTGTGTTTTACTTTGCAAAACAATATTGATATATTATGACTTCAAGATTTACTACATATATATCATATATGTAATTTCTTAAATATTTATTGAAGATATACTTGAATTTTGATTTACTGCATATATATGGTCGATTTCATATTTATCCTATATGTAATTTCTTGGATATTTTTTTTGAAGCTATTCTTGAATTTTTATTTAGATTTCATATTTTTGAAAAAATATTTTCCATAATTATATTATATATATTGAATTGAATATGTAATTTTATGTATACTCGAAATTTAGAGGATAGCATAATTAATATGTTGCATAATTGTATTCTTTATGCAATATGTAATTTAGTCTATATTTAGTCAAGATACATTACAAAATTTTAGGATATACATATATTCTAAAAAAATCATGTTGATTTTTTTTAATTTTAAAAAATATATCAAGATATACTCCCTAATCTTTCAATTTTCCAAAATGGTTCAAGCTATATATTATTTTCGGATAGATTGAGGATTGTTTCTAGCCATGTTTAGGTTCTTTGTATTTACTGCACCATGAAGTTTTATGTGAGTCTTTTAAATTCATGACCAATCACGTAGTATTATTTAATCTTACTGTAGGATATTAAGAGTAAACTTAACATAGGTTAGGGGGTTAAGTGTACATTGCAATTTAGATTAGGAATAGATTATAACTAGGATGTTTTCTATTTGATTTAGGAAAGTTTTCTACCCCCTCGTCTCTATAAATAGGGATGAGGGGGGATGCTAGTTTGTACATTCTTCTTTGCTCATTCGTTAATTAATACAATGTAACGTTTGGGGTCACGTGTGTGTTTTCTTTGAGTCTATATTCCGCGCTAGCTTTCAAGGTTTGTTGGACTTATCGTTCAACAAGTGGTATCAAGAGCCAAGGTTACGTTGGTTTCTTGAAGCTAGGTCGATTTAAAGGTGTCCGCAGGTTTCTTGGTATTCTAAGTCTTGGTGATTCTTGGAAAACAAGTAAGGTTTAACTTTGTCTCAGGATTCAAGAAAAGTGATTACTTGGAGTACAAGGTATATCAAGGTTGTAGACATGAGGTGGAAAGATCGAAGCTTTAGGGTATTCTAAAGGTTAGTAGATCAATCTTTACAAGAAAGCGGGGTTAACACACGGCTTGTGAGACTTGTCGGTAAAGTTGGTTAAAAAGCAACTTGACAAGGTTTGTAGCAAGGTTAAAGAAGAATGGCTAGTATGAATACTAGGTTAAACATCGAAAAGCTCGATGAGAATATTGTACAAAAGCATGGAGGTTCAAAACAAGTTGGGTTCAAACAACTTGGTTCTAAACAAGTTGGGTTCAAACAACTTGGTTCTAAACAAGTTGGGTTCAAACAACTTGGTCACAAACAAGTTGGGTTCAAACAACTTGGTCCTGGTGTTGAAACAGGATTCCATGGAGTACAAGATAAAAAACGTGTTTGGTTTGAGGTGGAACTGCAGGGATCGTGAAGCTGAGGTTTTTCAGGTTAGTAACGATGATACTGCAGTGGCTCAAAGATGGTTGGAGGACAAGCAACCTGAAGAGAAGACAAACACGGACTGCTTGGTAAAGGAGCGGGAAAAGGTACACCTTGGTATAAAGGTGGGGGCAAACATTACGGTAACCGGAGTACCTGGTCAAGAGGGTGCAGAGGGTAATGTTGCTGAAAAGAAGAAAGGAGTCTATGAAAGCTAATCTAAGGAAATTACTAAAGTACAAGGCCTGGTTAACAAGGCGGTCCCCGGTTCGAGGTTCCAGCATTGGATGAAGATGCTGAGTATCGATTATGTTTAAGTGTTAGTCCTAAGGTGGAAATTGTTGTATATTAGGAATAAACTTAAACTAAGGTTAGGGGGTTAAGTGTACATTGTAATTTAGATTAGGAATAGACTATAACTAGGATTAGATAAGCTTGCCTTTTAAAGGCAAGGATGTTTCCTATTCTATTTAGGATAGGTTTCTACCCCCTCATCTCTATAAATAGAGATGAGGGGGGATGCTAGTTTGTACATTCTTCTTTGCTCATTCGTTAATTAATACAATGTAACGTTTGGGGTCATGTGTGTGTTTTCTTTGAGTCTATATTCCGCGCTAGCTTTCAAGGTTTGTTGGACTTATTTATTCAACACTTACCATTATACTAAAAAGAAGGTAGATTTATTTTAATGTGCAGGCCTATGACAAGGAAATTCACTCCCTTTACTTTGACGTAATCAATTGGTATCATCACATGTAAATATAGTTATGTCGTATGGTCTCTGTGTGCATATCTATATGTTTATGTATATCTCTTTAAATCCATTCGTTTAATATTAATTTATGCATCAACATAATATTATACATCAACAGACAATTATTCACTCACAATGCTTCACAAAAGCTTTAAGCCGGCTAAATGGTACTTGGAATTATATATATATTTATGTTTGATAGATTTATAATATATGACTTGTGTTTGTTTTGATTGATGGAACAATAAGACGTCATTAAATACATCAATGATTAAATTAATGAGGAATAAAAGAGGTGTTTAGGTAAATCCGATGAACTGAGATTTCGCTAACATGCTTCAGGTTAGGCTTTAGGTAGGTTTATATATGTTTATCTCTATTTATGGTTTTCACTATTCACTTCTTTAACATCCATATCGAAATTTAGAGTAGGTTATTTAAAATAAGTTAGCATTACGTTCATCTAACAAGTATGATGATTATAGGGTGCAGCCGGAAGCTTGAAAAAGGATTGTGTTGCCAAAATGGATCCATCCAAGGTGCCATATTTTTTATATTTATAGTATGAAAGTATAATGATAACTTTCTGACATGATATTGTTTATATGTTGTCTACGAAAACATGGAGGCGTGATCTTATTCGAATCGTAACTGTTACTGTAGGCATCAGTTCCATTGGAAACTGTGCACATTCCAGAAAACTAAAATCGGGTTTTGTTGTTTCTTTGAACAATCGTAGGTAAAGAGTCTGCTAGAGACAAAGGTTGAATGGCTTTAATACATGCTTATTTGATGATTATGTGTTTATCTTAATATCCCTTAAGGTTTGTTGGTAGACTGTTTAACAGATACATAACATAGAGTATGATAAGCTTATTTGCCTTATCACTCGTGGTTTGCCTTTTCATCAATTCCTATTAAATGATACCGATTGTTGTTTCTTTGAACAATCCTAGGTAAAGAGTCTGCTAGGGACAAAAGTTGAATGGCTTTACTACATGCTTATTTGATGATTGTGTGTTTATCTTAATATCCCTTAAGGTTTGTTGGTAGACTGTTTAACAGATACATAACATAGAGTATGATAAGCTTATTTGCCTTATCACTCGTGGTTTGCCTTTTCATCAATTCCTATTTTCTCTTCAGTTTTTATTTTATAATTGTGTGATGTTTTTATCACAGGTTGGTTAATTTCATCCAAGTGCAAATTATCAGTTACCTATTATAATTTCATTATTCTGTGCCAATATCTTTTTCTTTTTTGTTACTCAATGTTAGCTGCATATGGTGATTGATGAATTCGGTAAGACCATATCTACATCTTCAAAGGATTCATTGCTGGTTAGAGTAAATGGCTGTTTTTTAACGCCGGAACAGTCTATTCATGTAAGTACCCTTCTACAGTATTTTAATTCATCAAATACAAGGTGATCATTAGATGTTTTAACTCATTACTTGAGATTCTGTAGGATGACTCTTTGGTGTTCCGCGTATTCATCCTTAACGTCGAGCTACCCGAGGTTCCTTATAGTTATAGTCTGTAGGATGACTCTGTCATGTTCTACCTAGGAAGAGTTAATATAGTTGCTCACCCTAACAACATTTACAGATTCGTTTCTCCCTTTGATCTTATTTTATTTAATCCCAATCTATATGTACACTGATTCTTTTGATATATTAGATCTATGAATCTGTTTGAATTGTTTGTGTACTGCTAAACTTAGGTCCAGATTATGTGAATTTGAATTGACAAGATGAATCACTTTAGTTTTTTATGTGAGATGTGTTAAAAAGTGGTATTATGTTGCTTATTCTTTTTATCTAGATTTTTGGTTAGTTTCTAATTAGGAATTTAGTTAGAAAAAAAGTATTGATTGACTATGTTTTAGTGTGATTTTTTGAAAATAGGGTTAATGGAATGTAAGTTAGTTGTAAATAATTTAGGGTGTTTGCTTAAGCTTATATTTGGCTTATGAGCATATTTGAATATAGGATTCCTATGGGATCTGATATTTCAAATTAATTGGTTAAAAATAGAAGCGGGAAAAGACGGTTGTTATGTAGTGGCGATACAAAATATAAATTGAACTTTTGTTATAAGAAGCTTGTCACGTAAGCTATAAAACACATCGTGATTAACATTAAGGAGTGACGGGTGGATAAACCTATTGGCAAATGTTGTCCCAACGGTAAATATTAGCATAACCATGCTACGTTGTCGACATTACAAAGATTCATAGTAAGGTACTATGTCTATATGATTAATATCTGAATTTCATTGCAACTTAGTGGTTTTAAAGTTGTATGACCAACATAAAACACTTTAGGCGACAAAGGATATTAAATTAAAGTTGAAAAACAAAGGAAAGAGTATTGGTCATTCACATAGAAGGAACAACCCATCATAACTGATGAACAACCAATTAAGAGAACAAATTCCAAAACTGAAACACACCATTGCTTAAAATTAATCTAATTGGAAAGTATTTTCTTAGTAACCATATTAGCATATGATATGACAAAAAATTTGAAACTATGATAACGATAATAACCATACACAAACAAAAAAACAAAACATCAGAAAAAAAAACATAATTGAACAGATAAAAATACACCCAAACCAATTGGACTCCACACTCAGAATAATTAAGCCAAACACACACACACACACACACACACCTCTTATCAAAACAAATTCCAAAAGCGAACCCGCCCGTTTGGCGGGTTACGTAGCTAGTATATATATATATATATATATATATATATATATCAAACTTCAAAGTTTTTTATAAAATCATACGCATGTCAGAAGCATTGCAATATTGGGCTCATTTTGTTTGCAATTCGACGATCTTTTCAGTCACATTATTTTTCCCGACTGAATCGATAAATATGCGCTCCATATTTGAGAAATAAAGTTTGTTATATAAAAAAGTCATAGATATATTAAAGTTTAAGGTCGTTTTGTAAGGTTTAGCATACTTAAAGGTGGGTTTTGAAAATTGTTTTTTAGATGAATTTTTAATTGTTTCCTACTTTCCTGTGTTCGATTTTTTTAATGGCAATGCACATTCTCTCGATTTTTTTATTGGCAATGCACATATCTCAATTTCTGATGTTTAATATAATTAGTAATTTTTATCACTTGTTTTAGTATCTACATAGGGGTGAGCAAAACGGACCACGAACGGGACCGATCGGACCGGACCAGACAGGACCGAACCTATTTTGATCTGGTCCTCGGTCCATTTTTTTTATTTTTTGTAACATTTCTCACTTTCAGGTCATTTTCCCACTCAATTATTTTCATTATTCGTAACCCAATATCACTTTCACTTCATTATTGAAAACAAGAAAATAAGATGAGATAAAATGGAAGAAATTTAGAGAGAAGTTAGAGAGAGAAAGGTAGAGAGAAGAAAAAGATGGATGATTACTTGCAAAATTACAAAATGAGAATTAACAAGAACCAACCCCCTCTCCATCCTTGGAGAGGGGTATTTATAGTTAATACCAAGAGGCTTTCATGCCTTGGTATTTTCTACGGGCCGGGCTCGGGATTACTTGGGCTTTCGCCCGATACACGTGACCGGTTAGATTACATTTAAGAGCCCGTTTACCCGTGTAGCCTATTACAACGTATAATTATTTAATGACTGAGACCTAATATAGTTATGAACGAACTTCCATTGTTCGACTCATTATTTTGAGGCTAACAATCTCCCCCGAAGTGAGTTCATTGTGACACTCCTTCATGAGATCAATGAGATTGCTTTTGTCGTTAAGCTCTTGTGATCTTTGTCTCTGTCTACGTTGTAGGCTTGTTCCTTCATGCTTTGTGATCTTTGATCTTTAGCCTTTGTCATTGTCTTTTGACTTTGTCTTTTTGTCCGAGATCTTTAAATCTTTATCCTTTTGTCTTGATCGTCTTTGCCACCTTGCGATCTTGTGTCTTGACCAACATGCTCATACTTTGCATCATCTTGAAAGCTTGCTAACAATCTCCCCTGAAGCTTGATTTCTGAGGAGTTATCTTTAATATCAGAGTTTGCGCGGAAGTCTTTGTCTTTAATTCTTGAGCTTTCATGATTCTTGAATCTTGATGCTTATAAAATGTCTTTGTAGTTTGAGCATGAGCATGTGGTAATGAATTCGACTCCAGCTGGAATGAGGCATCACCATCTCCATCTTTATGTATCCTGAAATAAAACAGTTAGCAATAAAGCGGGTGGACGAATATGGCTTTGTCATTCGTCCGGATTTGGTTAGATTAACCTCCGGTTCCGTAGGACCGTTTTACAGTATAAATAATGTACCTGTGATTAGGTAGATTCAAAGAATCTCCTTGACAGGGTTTCCAGCTCAAAGCGTAGGATCTTCTAACACAGATCTATTTTTTATGCGAAAAGGACAACAGTGTCTTGGTGTCTTGTGGAACCGAACGAGTTAACAAACCAAACTTGTCACAAGCCCATTCGAACCGAACTAGTCATTCTTGTATGAACCGAACGAGTTTTTCACCTTCTTGAGCCGATCTAGTTTCCTCAACAAGAACCGATCTAGTTCTTTTTCTTGTGCAAACCGAACTAATCAAAAGTCAAGTGCAACTAAACGAGTTTAACATTCATCAACCGAACTAGTTGATTCAAAGAAGACCCGAACTAGTTGTTTCATGAGACCCGATCTAAACCAAACCGAGTCAACTCGGTAATTACCGAGTTGACCCGGGTCAAACTTAACCGAGTCATAGGTCAACAAAAAGAAAAGGAACAGAGATGACAAAACTTGAAACCATCATCAACCACTAACTTAACTCGAATAGAAATTAAAAGAAAAGATCTCAGATTGAAATCGAGAGAAGTTAAGTGGTGGTTTGAGAAATGGGTTTTTGATGAAGTGAACTACTTGTTTAGTTGACTTTGATGATGAAAGGAAGATGATGATGGGAACTGGATTTGGTTTGTGTACTGAAACGAAGGGTGTGTATATGTGACGGCGTCTCATTCTATTGTAACTAATCTAGGTTAATAATAAGGCAAGAACACTTATACTCCTATTTTTAGGGTTGAGAGGATTTGGGCTGCGATCTTAATATTTGGCCAGGTCTAACAAATTGTTTTGGGCTGCTTTAACACCCTTTATCCAACATTTCCTTTTACTTCTTCAACCCCTACAATGCTTACCAAGACGTCATTACTAACACCTTGTTGTGATTATATCCAGTGTAGCTCAATCTTAGTCGGCACTCTTCCCTTATATACATTCATCTCCAAGCATACCTAAGGACTTTGCTATTTCTAACTATGGATTATCGCTTGTAGATCCTCCGGTTCTGTGTTGGGATCATAGGATATGATTCCTAACCGTAACCACCTTTATGACTTCAGAGTCGTCGAGAATTAAGATTTGTTTTGGGTATAAAGATCTTGAACCATAAAAACCTTTTTAGCACATTGAGTCAATTAATCATATTTTAAATTACTCCTTTTTCTCCCCTTATTTTAAATAATAAACACTTAGTTTTTGAAATACCTTGTGATTAAAATATGTCTTGAAAATTCTGTGGGAGAAAATATTATTAGCATGAATGGTTTGGAACATTTTGATAATGTTTTGAATATATAAGAATTTCGTTGTAGTGAAGTATCCAAAACATTAAAACTTATGTAGTTTTTCGAAACAACTCCCCCTCAAAAAATAGGACGCAATTTGAAAAATTGTTGTGATTTGAAAACATTGTGAGGGATGGAGTGTTGAACACACAATTTTGAAAGATTATGAATTGTCATTGAGAAATTCTTGAAAAATTGTGTTCAACATTTTGAAAAACATCATGTTAGAAAACTTCTCTTCCAACTCTAAGGGTAAGCGCACTTATGCGTACACTATCCTTTTTTCCGTGAGCTTAAAACTTTGAATGTCTTGTAAACGAACAGCTCAAGACCGAAGAAAGATAATTTTCTCGTTTGTTAGTATAAGTTTATCTTTATAGATAAGCTTCCCTTATTTGTAGTCCGGTTACTTACTGATATTTGTACATAAGCCATTAAGAAAAATTAGAAATGACATGTTTTTAAAAGCATTTGAAAACTCCTGTTCGAACTTCATTTACATGCCCAGTGTCGGATGTTAAACAACATTTAGGAACGAAGATTTAACGCTTCCAGAGACAACATGTCGAGAAGAATATATATTTTTTTTTGAAACATTTCTGAATTTTTGATTTTGTATTTTCTTTTTGAAATATTTTTATTTATTTTTTATTTTTGTATTTTTTTTCTTTTTTCAAAAATATGTAACATTTGATGTTTTGATGAAGTACAAGCAGATTCTTTTGATCATAAACCTCCAGTTCTGCTGGAGTCAAACATCTCATACCAATTCGCTTGACAAGATACTGAAACCTATTCGGAAGTTGCTTATATAAAACATGTCAAGCCAATTGTATTCAAGTTCTGACAAAGAATAATTTTAATTATGCCGTTTTTCACCAGTTTCATTATGAAGTGATACCGAGTATGGATGTGCTTGGTACGGGAGTGCTGCACGGGGTTGCATGATATTGCTATGGCTGACTGAGAGTCGCAATACAACGGTATTTTGTTGTAGTTGAAGCCATAATCTTGAAGCTGTGTCCGCATCCACATTACTTGAGCACAACTTGCAGATAACGCCACGTATTCAGGCTCTGCGGAATGACATTGAAGCAGTACAGTCCTTCCTCTTGCTTCTTTGACATCCAGCTGACTAACTTATCACCTAGGAACTGTATTCCTCCAGAAGTGCTTTTGCGAGTATCAACGCAACCGGCATGATCGGCATCTGAAAAAGCTGTTAGATCAAAGCCAGAACCCTTCGGATACCAGAGTCCCATGTGAATGGTACCTCTTAAGTATCGAAAGATCCTTTTAACCTCTTTGAGGTGTTTTTCAGTCGGTCTTGCTTGATATCTTGCACAATAACATACAGCTTGCACTATGTCTGGTCTACTAGATGTCAGATACATGAGTGACCCGATTTTGCACGATATCAGTTTGGTCCTACGGTTCACCACCTCCAAGTCTGCATTACAAGTTTTAGGTTTCGTACCATTGGTGTACCAATGCTTTGTCCTTTTTTCCATACCAATGTTATTTTAGAATCTCTACAGGTGTACTTGGCCTGATTTGATAAAAATCCCTCGTGAGGGAATGGTGATCTGAATGTCCTAAGAAGAATATTCATTTCCCCCATTAGGACATCTCAATCTACCGTGCATTAATTTTTCAAAACGTTTTGAAAATTTAGGGTTTGTGGAACCAAAAATAATGTCATCAACGTAAATCTGCACAAGTAGAATGTCCTCCCCGTATTTTATCGTGAATAGGGTCGGGTCAATGATACCTTTAGTAAAACCTTTGGAAATCAGGAATTTTGAGAGTTCATCATACCAGGCTCTCGGAGCTTGTTTCACTTTTTCCCATAAAGAGCTTTCTTAGAACGGTAAACTTGTCTGGATTGATCAGGAACAACGAATCCGTCTGGTTGTGCACATAAAAACCGTCCACCTTCAATGACCATTAAGAAATGCCGTTTTCACGTCCATTTGATAAATTAGAAAAGACTTGTGTGCAGCATATGCGACAAAAATCCTGACAGCCTCCAAGCGAGCAACTGGAGCAAATGATTCTTCGAAATCAATACCCTCTTCCTGAGCATAACCCTTGCTACAAGTCGTGCTTTGTTGCGAATGACAGTTTGGTCTTCATCCTTTTTGTTTTTTCCATAACCACTTAGCTTGATTAAGTCCTTGCCAAAAGGTTTGCTCGAATGAGTTTTCCAGACTTGTAGTCAGTCAAACTGATGAAAGTTCTTCCTGCATAGCTTCTATCCATGCAAATCAGCCAATGCTTCCTTAATGTTTTTCGGTTTCAACAATACTCACGGTGAGTGGCGAACATACACATTTCATTTTTCAGGACTCTGTTTTGCAAGTTGTCGTCTTGTTTGCACTGGCTGGATGGTTTTTTTTTTTATTTCCACGAACTTGAGTTAACGGGTGATCTTTTGTCCATCGGTATTTTCGGAATGGGTGAGGTGATTAAAGGGATGCACAGTTTTGAATTACCAAGATTGCGTGAGGAAGACTCAAGACTCAGCCGCTTCTTGTACCGGTGTACAAAAAGGATTGGTAAATTCTGCTTGATCATCGTTGTTTTCCTCAGCATGAACATTTGTAGGAGATGACGGTTCTGAAGTAGGGTGAATGTTCGTTGAAGGGTTTGTGTCTTGTGGAGCAGATAATCGGTGGTAAGAAGAAAACGTTGTTGACACGTGAAGTACCATCATTGAAAAATTCATCGTACAAAGGACCAAAAAGAAGATCCAACTCCTGTTGTGATGGAACTGTTGTATCTGCTGAAGGAAAAACATTTTGTAGTTCTGGTGCGGGGTCAGGGTTGTCATAATCTGACGCCGTTTGTCGTTGGGGAACGAGGCCTGAAGTGTCATTAGCAACAGACGTCTCCGACATCTCTTTGATCTCATCAAATCTGAGATGGATGGATTCAACTATCAACGTGTTTCTCTTGTTGTAAACACGATATCCCTTTGATTGAGTGGAGTATCCCACCAAAATGCACGAATCCCCTTTTTCTTTTATCTTATCCAAATTTTCACCATCTCTTGTTAAGTAACAAGTGCAACCAAAGAATGGAAGGTGTTTTGAATTAGGGTTTTTCCTGACATTAATTATGTTGATAAGGATGGCCCGTGTTTCCCTCATGAGTGGGATGATGATTGAGTCTGTTTTGAGTATAGCAATGGGCGGTTGCATTGCTTCAGCCAAAGAATAAAGGAAGTTTAGAAGCGAACGCATCATTCGAGGCAGCCTCAACGAGAGTGCGATTTCGTCTTTCGACAACAGCCGTTCCTGTTCAAGAGTGTTCGAGGAGTAGAAGTTTGGTGCTCAATTCCTTCCTCTTTAAAGAATGCATTAAGTGTCTTGTTTAAGAACTCAGTGCCTCTGTCAGTGCGAACAGAAATTACTGGGGCTTGAAGATTTCTTTGGATCATCGTGAGAAAGTCTTTCAAAACTTCTGGTGTTTCATCCTTGGAACATAGAAAGAGAGTCCAAGTATATCTGGAGTAGTCATCAACAATTACCACAATATATTTCTTCCCATTTAGCTACATCAACCGCATGGACCACATACGTCCTATATGAAGCAAGTATAACTAACTGTCCTTTTTGAACTTGGAACAGTATTTGACTTGAATGAACTTCGTTTTGCTTTACTCACTTCACAAGAGGAACATAGTTGATCCTTGACATACTTCAGTTTTGGTAAACCAATCACAACATCTTTCTTTGAAAGCAAGTTGATGTAGTCGAAGTTGAGATGAAGAAATTCTTCGATGCCATAACCATTAATGAGTTTGGAGATGCTTTAAGGCCATGAGACAGACTGGAGCTATGAAGTGTATCTGAAGAAAATTGTATAGAGATCAGTTCCACGATTACCGGTTTAATAAATTTGTTTCCCCCCCTGAATCTCTAACAAAACATGTAGATTTCCGAAATGCAACCTCCAAATCCGCATCACAGAATTGACCAACCGAGAAAAGATTGTGATTGAGACCTTCGACGTAGTAAACCCTTTTGATCGTGATATTTCCTTGAACCAAATCTCCATAACCAAGAATTGGAGCAAATTGATCATTGCCAAAACGAACGGTACCCAGATATTTTTCAACAAAATTGCACAGAAGCGATAGATTGCCCGTCATGTGCTTTGTGCATCCAGAGTCAACAATGAATAGGATGAGTTGAACAATCTGCAAGAGAATTAGAGGACGATGGAATACATGACATATTGGGAAACCTAAGTGGTTTGTGAGTTTTAAGACATTAGTTATCCTAGATACATTATCTACGGAAAAACTAACATTCTTAGACACACTTTCGTTCCTAACTTTAGGTACCCATTTCCTTTTTGTTTTAGGAACCCATGTATATGCTGATGGGCATTGTTGTGCTATCCACCATTTCCATGCCTTATTAGTCTTCTTATACAACATCCTATAGTAACTCTTTGAATTTGTGAGAGTGGATTCTGATGCAACAGTTTTCTTATGGGGTGTTGCAACAGATTTGTTCGCTTGACTTTTGGGTTTTCTAGTACTAATAGGCACTACATTAGGCTTCTTAGTTCTAGCATTCACGTCTTTCAAAAACTTAGAAACACAAGCATCATGATTCGAATTAAACACACATTTTCCACAAGTAGCACAAACAGCATTAACATTCAAAGTTCTGGAATTTAAACTGTCATTACACGCAGTTACAGACTTTGTTTGATTAGAAATACTAGAAATCCTAGGGTGTTCTTCTACATCAGTCTTCTTAAACTTCACATGACTAGTGTTTGGCACGACCTTATCTTTCATTTGATTGCTCCTAGGCTGTGGTCTGCTAACATTAGTTTTGTGAGCTACTCCTGTAGATGTAGATACGCGAGGATTAGTATTCCTAGAAGTCTGATTCAACTGTGGTGCTCTAGTTTGTGTGGTACTACTTGCAATTCGATACATGCCTGGTTTAATCACATTTGTGTTTCTTACAGCTGCTTGTTGTTTTGAGGAAAATTCTGTGAGTTGACAGGTTTTGATAAAACCCTCTGACTCATTAGTTTTATTTTAAAACCGACTTTTTCTTGGAAAAAATATTTTTCTCATCAAGAGAGGTCTGAAAAGGAGCCGTTTTTCCCAAAACTGATGGTTTTTTGGAATCCTTTGAAGCATTTGGTTGTCGAACAAACAATGGTTATATCAAACTGAGTTTCCACATACTTATCCATTTTAGTTACCAGAATGAGTATTCTTTAACTAATTTATTACATGTTCTTGTCCTTGCAATTGAGCTTTCAAATCTTGTATTTCAAAATAATTTGTTTCACTGTTCCTTTCGAAATACATTTGATGCCTTTTCTATGCAAACTGTTTCATTTTTCAGTTGTTCTTGACAGGTCTTTAGTAAAGCGATTGACAAGAGAAAAAAGGTTTTTCCTTCTAATTTTAGCTAAACTCTGTAAAAAGCTCATGTAAATCTCTTTACTTACAAGAATCAGTTTGTTCAGAAGCTTTTGTGCAAGACAGTCACATTCCATGACTTTATGAAGATATAAAGCATTGTAATTCATGATCTCATCTAAATCATTGAAGATTGCAAATAAGAACACATAACATCTTAGCCACACAATCTTGCAAAAGCAATATCATACATGTTTTGGAAAATTCTGCCATAATCAGATTCAAGTTCATCAGTTTCATCTTCAAGAGAGATTCAACGTACTTAAAGTCCAGCATGCATTCTATGCTTATTCATGTTACAATAGGCGAAACGATCATTTCAGTGATCTTAAGGGGTCAAGTGGCAATCAAAGATATCTAACTAAGATTTTCCATATGCTTGAGCATTGGGTGTCGAAGATAAAGATGGTCGGTTGATGTTTTACCCATGCTTGGTTGAACGAGTTCGCTCAGATGATTAATGTTGTTTGTCATGACATTATATGCTTGTCTACTTTTGCTTACTCTGATTTAGACACCTGGTAAAGAATTTATGTTTTTGAAAACATTTGGTTTTTGTTTTTTAAACAAATGAATTTTCTCCCACATTTTCTTTCTGATTATCAATTGCCTTTGCGAACTGAATTTCATAATTCTGTGGGGTTTGAAATTTCATAACGACTATTTAACTTCGTGTAGTCAAATGGGTTTGACTAAAGTCCTTTATCAATTAGATCGAACTCTTGTCAGCAAGAAGTCAAGAATCTCTTCACTATCGGGATTAGTCCCTGGTTGCTGATTCAGTTTGGTCTTGTGAGATCGCATACAACCCTGGGTTTCATCCATCTTGAGCCATTTTGTGGTACATGGGATTGGCAAAGGTAAGGTCATCCCATTAATGTATAAGCATTTGGGCGCTAAACTTTGAATGGTTTGGATTGATTGACCTCGTTATGTAAACAATTTTCATTCAGAAATTTTATTTTGGTGTTCCATTGAAATCAATTGTCAATATCTTTGTCTTCCCTAGTTTCAAATCCGTTATTACGCCTTTGTTTTCTTTCTCCTGACAAGAACCTTCGTAATGTGACCTAGTTATAAGACTATGTTTGACTAACTCATCATGGTTTCTCTTTGACAACAGAAATTTCGTAGGCTTTCCCACTGTTTAAAACCTTCTTTATGATCAATTTCTTTTTGAGCTATAGTCCTTAGAGCTTCATTTAACTTATGTTCAAGTTTGTCATAGTCAACTGTACGATCATTAAAAGGCTTGTTACCTCTCAAACTCCATCTGTTTATTTTGAAAGTGCACTAAGCAACTATCTCCGAATACTATTAGATTCCACCCTATATTCTACTAGGTTACTTTCCTCCCGCAAGAAAATAGATTGGCACTCCATTAACTCTTGAGTCAATGATGCATATGCTTCTTTAATTGCTTTTGAATCTTTTTTATTTTCATCGACATCAAGCTTTAAATTAGAAATAAATAGCAAAGTTCAACAACGCTCATCATCAACAAACTACAATCGTTTTGGTCATCCTGAATATCTATCATACATATCCTGTGAGTCAGGAGTGGATCATTACTCCTCATCCGTTTCCACGCCCATGTGTTACGAATGGATTCGGATTGGTCAAATACGTTGTATGTCTCATTGGCAAAACACATTATCGTCAAGTATCGTATGTACCTGTTCGAATGGCTCAGCGTCTGTGCTTTGAGTTCTGCATTAGGGAACCTCCATGAATCTTTGCATTAGCTGTAAATTGTGCTTTCCCAACTCTTGTTCATCAATTTCTTCATCCGTGTCTAGCCAGTCAGATTGCTCTGCTTGGAATTGTACACCTTTCTCACTATGTTTACACAGCAACATCTTTTCTTTATGATACGTGGAGTCTTTAACCCGTTTTGGCTTTCTCCCCTGCATTCCTTAGCATAATATGACCAAATTCCCTGGCATTAAAAACACTGTATCCTAGACTGTTCACTACTACACCACCTACAGTATTCCCTAGCCCCCCAACAACAATCACTGCCCTCGTGATTCCAAACTGTCCAGTCTGATTGTCATTCCACGTACCTTGGAAGTAGTTCCACATTCATGTTTCTGAGTGTTTTGAGGAAGTTCTAAGGTTGTTGTTGGTAGGTTTGTAGAGTTTCTTGAAGTACTTTGCAATGAGAGCCAATTTATTGTCTTGCATTCCTTATCCTTCTAGCTTGTTACAGGATCACTGTCTTCTTCAGAAGCTGACTCAATGGTGGTGTGATGGTTTGCTATCTCTTTGCCTTTGATCTTGTAGTTGCATGAGATCAGTTGGAAGTGAAGCCTTTTGATGTTGGTGCATATGAATTTAGTGAGACTTTGATGATTGATAATACGGGTCCCTTGAAGTGTTTGAGGCAGAAGCAACAATGCTAATGGGTTAGCATTCTTGGCCATATCTCTCAAAGCACGGATTCATTAACTTCCTTTTGGTAATTGTTTCAGAATGTAGCAATAGCTATGGTAATAAAACTTCAATGCCGAACTTGAGATGTTGCATCACAATTGTGACAAACTGGACCATTCTGGGTTGAAGTTGCTAAGAAATTGGAACAGTGACTTGCATCGTTTCAACTGTCAAATTGTTTCCTGATCATTTCCAAATCATCATTTTGTAGAATCGTGGTGAGTAAGACTCGGGATGGGTTTCCATGTCGGGGGGGGGGGGGGGGGGGGGGGGGGGGTCTTCGTGAGAGGTGAATTGACCAAAACTTCCAAAAAATAATTAGTCTTGACATCTTGAATATTCAGTAATTCACTTGTTGTATGCCTTTCGATGGCTTCTCCCCCACATTTCTTGAGCTGTCGGAACATGCATCAACATTTTGAGTATATTATCCCCGTCTATCCCAATTCCAGTCTAATATCAAATGAATCGCTTCTTTTTCTGATTCATAATGAGCTCTGTTCTCAGGAGTCATATTCGTAACAGTCTCGACTGTTGTTTGTTCAGGAACTGCTGGAGAATCCCTGTAGCAGGAACAGCTGGTGTTGTGACAAACGTTGGAGTGTAAGGAACCTTAAGAAAGAACTTCCGTAAGGCATCACCATTTGGTCCCTTGTATCAATTAGCATAAGAACCGTGCTTGCCAATGTGCATATCGTCCTGTTGCAAGGCATTGGTGGACGATCCCTGAACCTGCTGCCTATTATTTGTTATGCATTTGACTGTCGGTTGTGAAGTTTAGCAACCTTCTTGGAGAAGTCATGAAGAAATGATTAAAGAATTTATGAAGTGAAAAATGTTGAAGATCTTAAGTGTTATAGGTGTTTAATGATATGTGGTTTTAATTGAAAGTAATTAATTTCCACGGATTTAAACAAGTCAAGGATTAAAAAAACCGAGAAATTGAGTTCTTCGCGGATTTTACAAAATCTAGAAGAAAAACTAAAAAGTTAATTGTTTTTGTTAAAGTTTGTTGAATTATAGTGTCCTCAGTAGTCAAATTAAAGTCAAAGTCCATGTAATTTAGGTCCATGAAGTTTGTTTGTCTTGATGTGATGTTTTGATTAAGCGGTGATTAATATATATTCCCAAATTCGGTCAAATACCACCTGATGCGCGGATCGACCTTGATCAAAACGCAACACTTGATCAAAACGCAACACTTGATCAAAACGCAACACTTGATCAAAACGCAACGGCCTACTCAAACGAAAACGTCTACGCTCAAACGCCCGCAATAACGTGTCTACTCAAAACGCAACGTCTACTCAAAACGCAACGTGTCTACTCAAAACGCAACACTTCTTGGACACAAAACGCAATGGATAAAAAATTTAAGAGCCAGAGTAACCGTTTAGGTCAAAACGCAAAGATAACTTAAACGCAGACCTGTGGAGACAAACCAATGGCAAAACGCAGTAGACTCAAAACGCAGTGACTCAAAACGCAGTGACTCAAAACGCAATGCCTCAAAACGCAGTGACCAAAACGCAATGGTCAAAAACGCAGTCTCTATTCTCCTTCTTCAAAACGCGATGTCTCGATACTCAAAAACTCAACCAAGAAATTTAGTCAAAACGCAACAGAACTTTGTCAAGACGCAGTGACGAAAAAACTTCAAACTAGCTCGATTTTAACCCTTTTGCCACGGAAATGAAATTGAGAAACCTCACTAAACGGATACAAGGTTTGTTTTAAGCACAAAGTACACAATTTAACAACTTAACCCGAAAAACAAATCCAAACGGGGTTTTTTTGCTTGTTTTAACTATTTCGAACCAAACAACTAATGAATACACGAAAACGGAATGTTTTAAACCACGAATCAAACACGAAACACCCGAGGCTCTTGATACCAAATGTCGGTAACCCTTTATCACTTCACTTCAATAAGATTAACAAGAAAATTAGGAAGAATGTAGAGAGAGAATCTAGAGAGAGAAAGTTAGAGAGAAAAATGAATGGATGATTAACTTGAAAATGTTACAAATGAACCAACCACCTCACCTTCCCATGGTGAGGTGATATTTATAGGCTTGCATGCCTTAGTAATTCTACGGACCGGCTCGGTTTTTACTTTGGCTTATCACCCGATATCACGAGACCGGTTAGAATTACATTAAGAGCCGAATACCCGTGTAGCCTTTACAACGTAATAAATAATTTAATGACTGAGACCTAATATAATTATGAACGAACTTCCATTGTTCGACTCATTATTTTGAGGCTAACATTATTTATTATAAAAATTTACTTACTTACTAATCTATTTTACTTAAATAGTATAAGATACTCTCGTTCGGTCCTTGAAAGAAAACACTCGTTCGATCCTCGAAAAGACTACTCGTTCGATCCTCGAAAAGACTACTCGTTCGATCCTCGAAGGAATTACTCGTTCGATCCTCTAGGGAAAATCTAGTTCGGTCCAAGCTAAGAAACCCTCGTTCGGTCCACACTAAAATCACTCGATCGATCCTATAGGAAAGTAAACTCGTTCGATCCAAGTGAAAAAGTCCCTCGTTCGGTCCAAACTGAAATCCTCGATCGGTCCTCTGTTTAGAAACAGTTTTTAAAAAAAACTACTTGTGAGACAATTTAGCACCTCTGTTGATATTCTATTTCAAACTAGTACCGTATAAAAGAGGCCCACTCAAAATAAAGAGTAATATGCAAAAAAAAAACGAAACAGTAGTAAAAAACAAGGCACGTGATACCAAAGAAACGTCTATAATCCCAAAATAAACTTTAAATCACCACAACTGGACCACTAAACCCACCCTTGGCGAATGATACCAAATGTCGGAACCCAAAATATCACTTTCACTTCATTATTGAAAACAAGAAAATAAGATGAGATAAAATGGAAGAAATTTAGAGAGAAGTTAGAGAGAGAAAGGTAGAGAGAAGAAAAAGATGGATGATTACTTGCAAACTTACAAAATGAGAATTAACAAGAACCAACTTGAGAATTTATCATAAACAAACTCCTCTCCATCCTTACGGAGAGGGTACTTTCTATAGTTCACTTAACCAAGAGGCTTTCATGCCTTGGTATTTTCTACGGGCCGGGCTCGGGATTACTTGGGCTTTCGCCCGATACACGTGACCGGTTAGATTACATTTAAGAGCCCGTTTACCCGTCTAGCCTATTACAACGTATATTAATTAATGACCGAGACATAATATAATTAATGAACGAACTTCCATTGTTCGAATCATTATTTTGAGGCTAACAATTTCCCCACTCAATTATTTTCATTATTTGTTTTTAGGGTTTTACGCGTTCGCTTTTAATTATTATCTTATAGTTAAATCGCGTAAACTAAAAATCATCATTCAATGTAAACGGACACCAAACAAGTTAAAGTTTACATCAAGCAAGTATTATATGATTATTACGAGTATAATTTATAACTTTTCATAATTTATATTTATTTGTTACGTAAAACGCTTACGTTTCACAATAAATTACATTTAGGCATACCCGGAAGCACCAATACCCATCTATACTCAAACAAATACTGACTTTTATACCCAATACACAAAAATTAACTTATTTCCTTATCTACAACCCATTATGGTCGGATCTATTAATAAGAAACACAAGAAAATTAAAGGTTTACTTTCTTTTAGTTAGTTAACCAACAAGGTACACTTACATAACACAATCTTTAAGTAATTGGCTTGTCAAATGTACCCATCCTCCAATTAGGCACCTCCCTCCTCCTAGGGAGGAGGAGAGGTCTTACAAGTTCTTACATCTTCTAAGGTTACTCAAGGGTATTTCAAGCTTGGATTTGGGTTTAACAAGGATTAATCAAGAAAACATATTTAGGTTTTTTTTTATTAGGGTTTTGAATTTGGAAGCCTTGCTAGGATTTTTATCTTGTGTTTATCATCCTACATCTCTTCTATAAGGTCCATTTAAACCCTAAACATTTCATTATTCATTTACATATGTTATTCATGCTTGTTATATATGTTAAACACCACCTAGGTTTATTTTTATGATTTATGGAATATTACAAAGATGTATATAATTCGAATTTTATATTATTGTTGGTGAAATGATACTTAAAATGGAAGTAAACATTCTATATAAGTGTAAATTGATTTATAAGTTTAGTTTGTAAATTAATTTATATTGAAAGTTTTATTTACTAAAGTTATGTACAAAGATCATAAGGACTCATGGACATATTATAGATGACATAAAATATATCAATTTATGCTATTTAATAAGTTAAAGAACTTGTAATGATTTAGCAAAGTGAAAAGTATATAA
Source organism: Tanacetum coccineum (assembly GCA_026074375.1). NCBI lineage: Eukaryota > Viridiplantae > Streptophyta > Magnoliopsida > Asterales > Asteraceae > Tanacetum > Tanacetum coccineum. The sequence continues at coordinate 29,961 of BQNB010041140.1, forward strand.
AACAAGTGTATAAAATAAATCATGTACAAACATAAAACCTACTGTTTGAATTCGTGTATAAGGGTATACATTTTATGTTTTATTTAATTAGTACTTATCACAAGGATCGTAAGCATATAAGAAACTTGAAAAACCGAGCAAAAATGAAGGAGATATGACATTTTTAAGTTTACAATAATTAAATGGATAAAAGTAATTTTATAAAAGTTATGTTATAAAAATATTTACTGTTTCAGACCTGGTATATTAAGGGGGATATTTTATAAAAAATTTACTTTTCATGACGAATCCAAACATGTAAGAAACTCGAAAAACGGATTTAAAATGAAGGTGATACGTTATTTACAAGTTTAAGTTAAAAAGTATTTTTATAAAGGTAAATTTATAAAAATAAGTTACTGTTCACAACAGTATACTATTCAGAAATAATTTTTCTAAATAGAGTTTTTAATTACGAAGACGTGGACATAAGAATCACTAAAAACCGAATTAAAACGAACGAGATACAATTAAAATACGATTTTAATAATTAAAGTTATAAAAAGTATTTTTATAAACTTTCACTTATTGTTACTGTTCATAACAGTACCAAACCATATTACAAATTTAAAATTTGATTAGACTTTTCAAATACGAATCCATACATATAAAGAACAAGCGAAACGGATTAAATATTAGTAAGTTATGACTTTTGGAAGGTTACGACGATTAATTATATAAAAGTAGTCTTTTATAATTTTATAAAAACTATTAAAACTACTGTTCATCAGGGGCATAAATATTATAAATATAATATTTTGATATATTTCCTTAATACGGAGCCATGGATACAAATAACGTGAAAAACAAAGTTTAAACGATAAAGATATAAGGTTTATAAAACCTAAAACGTGTGCACTTCGTCACTTATTGCGCACTTTTTTATAAAAACAATTAAACCAATTTTTATAATATCATTATTTAATCAAACAATAATATTTAACATGTATTATTAACAAGCAAGCAATTGTGAGACCGAAAAACCACACTTTATTTTACGGATTACAAATGCAAACACCTTTATTCAATAAAGTACGATTTAAACATTGCTTTGACATTTAAAACTAAACAAAGACTAGTAGGTGGTTATGTAACTATATAATTTGTGATGTAGTATTATTAAGTACATTGTACTCATACGGCCTATATTTAATTAGGTTGCATTCGGTATTATCCGTGACATTTCCATTCACTTGATTCATATAATCAGTTTATTCCATAAGGTGAGTTCATAGCCCCATGTATTTACGAATACAATGATTTACAACTTTTGGGGTGTGAAACATGCATTGTTTTACAAATTGGATGCAAGTGTACATTTTAACATGATTAGTGTTTTTCCTAAGTTGCGATAAACCCAACTGTGCTATTATCATGAATATCAATTACTTTGTGTGAATGCGCGAATGTTATGAATAGAGTTATTTGGGATTGGACATCCGTTTCGCCGGTGAGTAGTACTCACTGTGCTGGTTTGCCAGTCAACGGGACGTATTCCCATGTCGATTTTGGGATGTTGCGGGATAGAACATCACTCAAGGGCTATGTTGGCAATTTATATTACAATTATACATGTTGTGCTTCAGTGTCATGAGCTTAGGGAAACGTAATTAAACTTCTGTGAATTTTCATCTGTTGCCCATATCAATAAACTTGGATAATTCTTGCGGTCCTGTCATTATTTTTACATAAAACATATGAATTCACCAAACTTTATGTTGACGTTTTTTTAAAGCAAGTTTTCTCAGGTCAATCGAGGCAACGAGGTTGCTAAGGGATACATTGGGGATACTCTTTTGGGGAGGTCATGCTATTAAAACAAGATTTGGAGTAATTACATCTTGGGATTTTTGTTATGATCTAAAATCTTTCGTAACAAATGTTGAAACAATTTCAAGCCATTGCGCTTTGTATTAAACAATTTCAATAATGCAATGTATTGTATTTTAACGATTCTTTTTAGTGGTCGTTATCATATCTTGTGCTATTGATTAATGAAGTAACGCTCACGGACTCATTATTCCGTTGCGGACCCTATTTGGGGGTTACATGATTGGTTCAGAGCCAAGGTTATAGAGAAATAGGTCAATGTTTTTACTTGGACTTATATCCCATTTTATACAAAGGGATTTTCAAGGGACATTCATTCACTCATTCGTTCATACATTACTTGTTGCATTAGTTGAGTGTACTAGAGGCTGCATGATTCACAATACATGTTTATAATATATTAAGTATATTATTATGAGTCTTATATATGTACTAATTTAAACTCTGTTTGAGTGTTACAGATTCAGTCATGTCTTCTGCATCATCTGCGGTTACCTACACATCTGTCTACATCGATTATGAGCCAGGGAGGGTATTTTGGGAAGCTGACGGGGAGCTGTCAGACGGAGGTTCTCCATGAGTCATCATATACGGATATAATGGACTCCCTATGCAGCCGGTCACCCCGCCATCTCCGGACTATGTGCCAGGACCTGAGCACCCACCTTCACCTGTCGAGGTACCTTACATACCTGAGCCGAAGTACCCCGAGTACCTAGTACCATCTGATGATGATGCACCTATGAAGGACCAACCTCTACCTGTTGATGCCTCACCTGTAGCCCTATCACCAGGCTATGTGGCAGACTTTGATCCGGAGGAGGATCCGAAGGAGGACCCTGAGGAGGATCATGCTGATTATCCTGCTGATGGAGGGGATGATGACGACGAGCCCTCCGATGATGATCATGATGATGACACAGGTGATGAGGATGAGGAGCCCTTTGACGAAGAGGAGGATAACGAGGAGGAGGAGGGAATTTTGGGAGTTTGGGTTTGTTGGTGAAATTGGCGGGAAAAGTAGTTGGAAAGGTTGTTAGGGGAATTAAACCGCGCTTGTAAGTTTGAAACTTTGAAGAAATGACAAAAGTAGTCCCTGCATTTCATTCTTCCTTTTGTAGTACAAAACAACTTTTGGTTTTGACATATTTGGCCCTTGTGATCTCTATTTCTTATTTTTCCTTTTATAAACCACTTTCATCTTTTACAACTTTGGTCCTTTGAACTTTCTTGAAATTTGTCATTATTGGTTCTTGGCATTAATTGAGCTTTGACTTGTATCAGGCTGATCCGACTTTGATTGATTTGGCTTCCCATCTTCACTCTTGTCTTGTCTTCTCCGTTTCTTTGTCGGGTTTGACTGATTTTGCTCACTTTTGTCTTTATAATCCTTTCCTGCACAATAGATACAAAAGCACACATTTTTCTATCCTTTTGGCATTTTCTTGGCTTTTATTTGGCAAAATCCCGGGTAATTTATATATACAATTAAGCATTTATCAAGCACCTAGCTCTGGCCGACTCTTCTGTTGTACCTGTTGTTGACCCTGTTCCCTCAGCTGGGGATACAGAGGCATTTAAGAAGGATGAGTCTGCACCTACAACCAAATCACCTCAGACTAAGGCCTCCTTTGCTCAGACACATTTCCGTAGAGCACAGAAGACTGTCAGACTTGAGCCACATATGTCACCATCCATGGAGGCACGCATTGCTGAGTATGTCGCCGCACCTACACCACCATCTCCACTATCACCTTGGTCATCTCCACTACCTCATATTCCCTCACCACCACTACCACCTCCACCATCATCACTACATTTACCACCACCTGTACCCACATTATTACCGTTACCAGCATCTCCACTACCACCACTACCAGCCTCACTATTCATACCACCACCAGTCGACCGTATGGAGGACATTCCCGAGGCCGAGTTACCACCTCATAAGAGGTTATGTCTGACTGCTCCCATATCGAGGTACGAAGTGGGGGAGAGTTCGACTGCTGCTCCTAGACCTACTGGAGGTCATAGAGCGAATTATGGGTTTATCAGCACTATGGATGCCGGGATCAGACGTCAGAGAGCCGAGGAGGTCGGCTATGACATTAGGGATGTTTGGGTAGACCCGACAGAGGCTGTTGAGGAGGTAGCACCGACGACCCTCGAGGGGGTCAATGCTAGGGTGACCGAGCTTGCTGCGGTTCAGGAGCAGGACACACATGATATTTATGTTGTGATAAAGGATACTCAGGATAGGCAGACTCAGTTATTTCAGAGAGTTGATGGATTGGTCGAGGATAGACAGTTTCACTATGAGACTGCACGACTGTTGGATCAGGAGACCCTCATTTCCCGAGAGGCTTGGGCACATTTTGTTGGGTTGAGTTCAACAGTTCACTATGAACTGCAAGCATATAGGACTCACACCCAGATGCAGGATTACCGTATCGCCTCACAGGAGTCACTGATGACGACATTGATTGCACAGGTTTCATCACTACAGGGATAGTTGTCAGCGGCTCTAGGACAGATTCAGGCACTTCAGGCTAAAGATCAGATCATGTAGATAATCCCGAGGGCGCTGGTAGTTCTGCCTAGGTTTACATTTTCATGTCATATTCATAGCTATCATTATGTTAGCCGGCTAAGTATTATGGGTTTTATACCCAGCTAGCACGGTAGTAGGATTTGTATTTTTCATTTCTTGTATCAGACAATCATGTATGTTTTCCTAGTTATATATGATGTGTTGTATTATGTCATGTCGATCTCAATTCTGTTATGGATTGTGATCCCAGTCATGTTATATAATCACTGTGTGATGTGATCTTGTTATATGTAATGTGTTGTATTATGTTATGTCGATCTCAATTCTATTATGTATTGTGATCCCAGTCATGTTCTGTAATCACTGTGTGATGTGATCTTGTTATATATATGTTGTACACATGTCATGTTTTGATGTTTATGAAAACTCACGTGTTTTATATTGTTGTGATTTAGAACAATATGCCGCCAAGAAGAACCTTTGCTACTACTGCAAGGGCTGCTGCCCCTATGACAGTTGCTATTGTTGAGCAACTAATCGAAGCAAGAGTGTCTGTGGCACTTGCTAACCATGAAACTCTTCGAAATAGCACTAATGGTCATGGCGACGGAAGCCACAATTCTGACACTGGAATTAGAAGAACTGTACGCACTCCCCGTGAGTGTACGTACAAGGATTTTCTGAATTGCAAGCCCCTTAATTTTAAGGGTACTGAAGGAGGGGTTGTGCTGTCACAATGGTTCAAAAAGATGGAATCGGTGTTCCATATCAGCAACTGTGCTGCGGAGAACCAAGTTAAGTTTGCTACATGCACTTTCCTTGGAAATGCTCTAACATGGTGGAACTCCCACATGAAGATTGTCACTCAAGATGTTGCTTATGCTATGGACTGGAAGGCACTAAAGAAGATGATGACAGTCAAATACTGCCCAAGGGGTGAAATCAAGAAGTTAGAAATTGAGCTCTGGAACCTAAAAGTAAAAGGTACCGATGTCGCAAGTTACACTCTGCGTTTTCAAGAGCTTGCACTGATGTGTGGAAGGATGTTCCACGAGGAATCGGAGGAAGTTGAGAAATATGTTGGTGTACTTCCTGATATGATTCGGGGAAATGTAATGTCATATAGAAAGCAATTGAGTTTGCCAATGATCAGATGGATCAAAAAGTCCTCACTATTACTGAAAGGCAAGCTGAGCAAAAGAGGAAGTTGGAGTTTAATGCTGGAAACAATCACGGGGCACCAACAACAAAACAAGAGACAAAACACTGGGAGGGCTTACACTACTGGGCCTGGTGAAAATAGAGAGTACACGGGATCATTTCCCTTGTGTACAAAATGCAACTATCACCACAAAGTTCCATCTGCTCCTAGGTGTAATAAGTGCAAGAAGATTGGTCATCTGGCTAGTGACTGTAGGAGTTCTGGTCCCATTGGTAATAATAACAATCGTGGGAACTTCAGGACAACTCAAAATGCTGTCACTTGTTATGAGTGTGGTGTTCAGGGGCACTTTAAAAAACGCTGCCCGAAGCTGAAGAATGAAAACCATGGTAATCAACGTGGGAATGGCAATGCACCAGCCAAGGTTTACGTGGTGGGCAATGCGGGAGCAAACCCGGACTCCAACGTCGTTACGGGTATGTTCCTTATAAACGACCGCTATGCTTCTATCTTATTTGATACTAGTGCTGATAGAAGTTTTGTATCTACTACATTTAGTTCCCTAATTGATATCACACCAACTACATTAGACCATTATTACGATGCTGAACTAGCTAACGGGAAAATAATTAGGATAAACACTATCATCTGGGGTTGTACATTAAACTTCTTAGACCATCCATTCAACATCAACTTAATGCCCATAGAACTTGGTAGCTTCGACATCATAATCGGTATGGATTGGTTGTCAAAGTACCATACTGTCATTGATTGTGCCGAGAAGATCGTTCGTATTTCCTGGGGAAATGAAACCTTAATTGTTCATGGTAACGAAAGTAATCAGGGAAACGGGACTCATTTGAACATCATTTCGTGCACCAAAACTCATAAATATCTGTTTAAAGGACATAATGTCTTTTTGGCACATGTTACTACGAAGGAGACTGAAGACAAGTCGGGGGAGAAACGACTTGAGGACGTGCCAATCGTTCGAGATTTTCCTGAAGTATTTCCTAAAGACTTGCCGGGCCTTCCACTGACTCGACAAGTGGAATTCCAAATTGATTTGATGCCTGGTGCTGCACCTGTAGCACGAGCACCTTATCGATTAGCTCCTTCCGAAATGAAAGAGTTGTCAGAACAACTACAAGAACTATCCGACAAGGGCTTTATAAGACCCAGTTCCTCACTTTGGGGAGCTCCGATCTTGCTTATAAAAAAGAAGGACGGATCATTCTGGATGTGCATTGACTACCGGGAATTGAATAAGCTGACGGTGAAGAATTGTTATCCTCTCCCAAGGATTGATGATTTGTTTGATCAACTACAAGGATCCGGTGTTTATTCAAAGATAGACTTGCGATCGAGTTATCATCAGCTTAGAGTACAAGAAGAGGATATTCCGAAGATGACATTTAGGACTCGGTATGGTCATTACGAGTTCCAAGTGATGCCATTTGGTTTGACAAATGCACCTGCTGTAATCATGGACCTCATGAACCGAGTGTTCAAACCATACTTGGATAAGTTTGTAATTGTCTTTATCGACGATATACTAATTTATTCAAAGAACAAGAAGGAGCATGAAGAACATCTTAAGACAATTCTAGAATTGCTTAAGAATGAGGAGTTGTACACTAAATTCTCTAAATGTGAATTTTGGATTCCTAAGGTACAATTTCTCGGCCACGTGATTGATAGTCGAGTCATTCACGTGGATCCTGCCAAGATCAAATCCATAAATGATTAGGCATCTCCTAAGACTCCAACAAAGATTCGTCAATTTTTAGGTCTTGTCGGTTACTACCGAAGATTCATTGAAGGATTTTCAAAAATCACTAAGCCAATGACCAAACTCACTCAGAAGAAAGTCGCCTTTGAATGGGGTGACAAGCAAGAAGCAACTTTTTAGACATTGAAGCATAAGTTGTGTAGCGCACCCATCTTAGCTCTCCCTCAAGGAGCTAAGAACTTTATTGTTTATTACGATGCATCACATAAAGGATTGGGTGCGGTATTGATGCAAAACGAGAAGGTGATTGCTTATGCATCACGACAGCTGAAGATTCATGAGAAAAATTATACTACCCATGATTTGGAACTTGGTGCAGTGGTGTTTGCTCTAAAGATTTGGAGGCACTATGGTATGTGCTTAAATACACATACCTTTTACCTTTAAAAACGAGCTAAAATAACCAAAAACGGAAGGAGTTGAATATGAGGCAACGTCGTTGGTTAGAGTTGCTCAGTGATTACGATTGTGAGATTCGTTATCACCCGAGGAAAGCAAATGTTGTTGTTGATACTTTGAGCAGGAAAGAGCTAATTAAACCGTTAAGAGTCCGAGCCTTGGTGATGACTATTGGTTTGGATCTTCCCAAACAAATCTTGAATGCTCAGACCGAAGCACAGAAACCAAAGAATCTCAAGAACGAAGATGTAGGTGGTATGATCAGGAAGGATATACCAAAGGAAAAGTTGGAACCCCGCGCTGATGGAACCTTATACTTAAATGGAAGGAGTTGGTTGCCATGTTATGGTGACTTGAGGACTGTGATCATGCACAAGTCCCACAAATCAAAATACTCCATCCATCCGGGTTCTGACAAGATGTACTAGGACATGAAAAAGCTATATTGGTGGCCCAATATGAAGGCCGACATCGTCACCTATGTTAGCAAATGTTTAACGTGTGCTAAAGTCAAAGTTGAACACCAAAGGCCATCGGGTTTGTTAGGCCATCAGGTTTGTTAAACACCAAAGTGGGATAATATCACTATAGATTTTGTCACAAAGCTTCCTAAGTCGTCGCAAGGATATGACACCATTTGGGTGATTGTTGACCGACTTACTAAGTCTGCAATCTTTACACCAATGAGAGAGATTGATTCTATGGAGAAATTGACAAGAATGTACCTGGAGGAGGTAGTCACGAGGCATGGAATACCTGTCTAGATCATTTGTGATCGTGACCCTAGATTCGCATCAAATTTCTAGAGGTCACTTTAGGAGGCTTTGGGTACTAACTTGGATATGAGTATTGCGTACCATCCACAGACTGATGGACAAAGCGAGAGAACTATCTAAACTCTCGAGGATATGCTACGTGCTTGTGTGATCGACTTTGGAAATGGGTGGGTTAGACATTTGCCACTGGTTGAGTTTTCTTATAACAATAGTTATCACGCTAGCATCAAGGCTGCACCTTTCGAGGCACTTTACGGTCAAAAGTGTCGTTCACCTGTTTGTTGGGCAGAGGTCGGGTAAGTTCAACTCACCGGTCTAGAAATGGTCCAAGAGACAACTGAGAAGGTCATCCAGATCAAACAAAGAATGCAAGCTGCTCGTGACCGATAAAAGAGTTACGCCGACTTAAAGCATAAGCCGATGGAGTTCCAGGTTGGGGATAGAGTTATGCTCAAAGTTTCACCTTGGAAAGGGGTCGTGCATTTTGGCAAACGGGGAAAGTTGAACCCTAGATATGTTGGACCTTTCAATGTACTGGAAAAGGTTGGATCCGTTGCTTACAAGCTAGAGCTTCCTCAAGAGTTGAGCAGAGTTCATAATACATTTCATGTATTCAACCTAAAGAAATGTTATTCTGACGAACCATTAGCCGTTCCGTTGGAAGGACTTCAGGTTGATGACAAGACTCCGTTGTGGAACAAAACCTGTAGAGATCATGGATCAAGAAGTCAAACGGTTGAAGCAAAGCCGTATCCCAATTTTCAAGGTTTGATGGAACTCAAGGAGAGGTCCTGAGTTCACATGGGAACGCGGAGACTAATTTCAAAAGAAGTATCCGCATCTCTTCACTAAACCCGTACCTTCATCAAGTGTTGCAACTTGAGCCTTGAGGACAAGGCTCTTTTAACGGGTGGAAATTGTAACATTTCTCATTTTTAGGTCATTTCCCGACTCAATTATTTTCATTATTTATTTTTAGGGTTTTACGCGTTCGCTTTTAATTATTATCTTATAGTTAAATCGCGTAAACTAAAAATCATCATTCAACGTAAACGGACACCAAACAAGTTAAAGTTTACATCAAGCAAGTGTTATATGATTATTAAGAGTATAATTTATAACTTTTCATAATTTATTTTTATTGGTTACGTAAAACGCTTACGTTTCGCAATAAATTACATTTAGGCATACCCGGAAGCACCAATACCCATCTATACTAAAACAAATACTGACTTTTATACCCAATATACAAAAATTAACTTATTTCTTTATCTACAACCCATTATGACCAGATCTATTAATAAGAAACACAAGCAAATTCAAGGTTTACTTTCTTTTAGTTAGTTAACCAACAAGGTACACTTACATAACACAATCTTTAAGTAAACTGGCTTGTCATATGTACCCATCTCAATTAGGCCTCTCTCCTTCCTAGGGAGGAGGAGGGGTCTTACAAGTTCTTACATCTGTACCTTAACCCCACTCTCAACTGGTTAGTTTAGGTATGTTAACATTACTTTGTATATAAAGCAAGTCTACTATACTAAATCACTCTTTCATTGTCTTACAAGTAAAACTTACTCAACTCTCTCTTAAAATCCCCCATAACCCACGGCTCAATATTGTGATTTTGGGGTTTCATATATAATTTTTATTCTAAAAATATTCCAAGCATACAAGGGTTCATTCTAAGCATATCTAAGGTTACTCAAGGGTTTTTTCAAGCTGGATTTTTGAGCTTAACAAGGGTGTCATCAGAAAACATATTTAGGGGTTTTTTGATTTAGGGTTTTGAATTTAGAAGCCTTGCTAGGATTTTTATCTTGTGTTTATTATCCTACATCTCTCCTATAAGGTCCATTTAAACCCTAAGCATTTCATTATTCATTTACATATGCTTTTCATGCTTGTTATTTATGTTAAACACCACCTAGGTTCATTTTTATGATTTATGGAATATTACAAAGATATATGTAATTCGAATTTTACATTATTGTTGGTGAAATGATACTTAAAATGGAAGTAGTAAACAGTTATGATGTGTAAATTCTTATATAAGTTTGTTGTAAATTAAAGTTTATATGGAATAAGGTTTTAATTTAACAAAATGTATGACCAAAGATCATAAGACTTGCATTACTTAGACTATATTATGGACATATTGTTAGAGGACTTAAAATATGATCTATGTTATGTAGTATTAATAAGTTTTAGGGATTGTAAGTGGTTATAGCCAGAAGTGAAAGAATATAAAACAAGTGTATAAAATAAATCATGTACAAAAACACTAAGAACCTAATATTTGACATTTCGTGTTCTAAGGGTATACATTTTAAAATTTTATTACATTGAAACTTATCCAAGGATCGTATAGCATATTAGAACTTGAAAAAGATCCGGAGCAATAACGACAGGGGAGATTGACATTTTTTAATGTTGTACAATAATTAATGTATAAAGAGTATTTTAAAAAGTTATTTTATAAAAAACTATTTACTGTTTTAGATCTGAATATATTATTAAGGGAGATATTTTATAAAGATAGTACTTTTCATGACGAATCCAAACATGTAAGAAACTCGAAAAATGGATTTAATGATAGGATGTTACAGTTTTATTTACAAGTTTAAGTTAAAAAATGTATTTTTTAAAAGTAAATTATAAATATGGTTACTGTTTCAGACCAGTATTACTGTTAGGAAATATTTTTGTATAAAATAGAGCTTTTATAATTTACGATAGTCGTGGACATAGTGTTCAAACCTAGTGCGTGTATCACGAAAAATAAGACCGAATGTAAAACAAACGAGATACAATTAAAAAATACGATTTCAATTAATTAAAGTTATAAATAGTATTTTTCATAAACTTTTCACTTACTGTTACTGTTCATAAACAGTACCAAACCATATTATAAATTTTAAAATTTTTTTAGACGTTCTCAAATACGAATCCATACTATTAAAGAACAAGCGTAACGGAATCAGTTATTTATCTTTTAAATATGAGAAGTTATTACTTTTGGGGAGGTTACGACGATAATTATATAAAAAGTAGTTTTATATAATTTTATAAAACCATTATGAACTACTGTTCATCAGGGGAGAAATATTATAGAAATAATATTTTTGATAGATTTTTTTAATACGAAAACCTGTGACATTTATAGTCTGATCTAGAGTTGATTAGTGACGTGCGCAGTAAATCTGGAAAACCATTTTACATGTTCGATAAACATTGATTCGAAATCGGCTTGATTTTTTTTATTTTTTTAAAATGATAACGTTTACATTGATAGGTTTCGATAAAACCGTATTTACTCTGTATGCAACTAATTTTCACTTTTGTGCACTATTTTATTAATATAAAAAGCAATTTAATTACCTATTATCTTTATTTATAAATTAATATAATCAAGTAATACATATTTTAAAACATATCGTATTATTAACAAACAATCAATTATGAGCGGAAACCCACACTTTATCTTACGGATACAAATTCGAACACTCTTTTTATTCAATAAAGTACGGTTTATAACCATTTTGTTTTGGTCATTTAAAAACTAAAAAAAGACTATGAGGTGTGGTGGTGTTGTCTGTAATAATATATAACTTTGTTGAATGTATAGGTATTATTAAGTACATTGTACTCATACGGCCTATATTTAATTAGGTTTGCAATGCGGTTCTTATCCGTGACGTTTCCCATTCACTGATTCATATAATCAGCAGACTCTTGGACCTTGGATGGACAGTAGCTAGTTATGACAGCCTTAGATTACTTTAGACTATTTGTTTCGTGTTTCTATCTTAACAACCAATAAAAGTGTATCCCATGTCTATCCTAACCCTTTTATATCACCCAATAAACCAAATATCACCCATGTTGCCTTAGAGACTGTTTAGACCCTAATTATGTTGGTGGGGACTTGTGTACTTTCCAAGCTTATGATAGAACACATACTATGTCCATACAATTAAGTGATCACCCCAAAATTAAACACTTAGATTAGTAATGAGAATTGAGTGTTTTTTATCACCTTTTCGTGAGGTGTTCAACTCTGATGTTTTCTAGCATAAGTAACTTATAAATTCATTTCTTCAAGTCAAATTGGGGAAATCTTTTATCAGTTATTCTAAACGGTTCTACTTGAGGGCAAGTAAAAGTCAAGTGGAGGGATATTTGATAACATCAAATAGTTAATACATTTTAATATCAAAATCCTTTTGAAAATGCTTATAAACATGTTATAAATGCCTGAAAATGTTACTTAATTGTTTATTATTAGTTTTCAGGGACCAAGTGAGCATTTTAGCAAAAGACAAGGGATTTGGACATGAAATGCACTAAAGTAAGGAGTCCAAGGCAGTTTACGGTGTAACATCCCCAAAGGATTACGCCGTAACATACTCCAACGAAGAAATGAGTCATCACACCCTAGATGATTTATCTGAGCCAGCATTACAGCATAACATAGGCGACAAGGTTACGCCGTAACATCATTTTATGCCTAGAAGATTTGAAGCTTACGTAGCAAGATTACGGCGTAACATCTCACAAAGGTTACGCCGTAAACATTTAGAAGCCTATAAATAGAGCCCTCCTCCGGCTCATTCAGCATCACTCACTTCCACCACTCTACAGACAGTTCTAAGGGGTGAACCAAACCCCCAAGGTTCAAAGCATTTCATCAGAAGGTCCAAAGGAGAAGTCACTTTACACAATTATTGTATTTAATCGTTCATTTCATCCTCTGTAAGAATTATGATGATTCAATCCATGTTTTTATTCATTAATTCTTGCATTGCTGTTACCATGAGCGGCTAAGCACTCCTAGTGCTGGCCTAACCATGTATCTACTATTGTTATGATTATGATTTCCTGTTCAATTATGGTTCTGTTAGATATCCTTATAGCCTTTCATTGATCCTCATGTTTTGGTAGTATAGAGGGTGGCTTAGATCTTGTTAATCCTGATATTAGACTTACCATGTTGAACTTGGGATTAGTGGGGTACTAGGGTAGGTTGAAATCTATCCCTAGTGTAGGAATTAACCAGATTACCGCCTTTATCACATTAAATATTTAAAAATTATGGTAACTCTTTCAGAGAGGGTTAATAATCAGTTTAGATTATAGATTGGTCTTTGGGGTAGTTGAAATTTAACCACTGCAAGCTTGGATGCCCTGCTCGTGTGATCGTAGGGGAATGTGGGATCGCAGAGTAAGTATAGGACAAACCTCAAATGAAAATTCGGGTTTGTCGACATTAGAACCACTAATAAAACTTATAATTGAACATTGCACAGGAAAATGTAATCGTATCATTGGTAGTGAAATGGTTAGGTTAGCACGCCTTTCTCCCTGAATTCTTCTATCTATTTACTTTATTGCATTTACTTTTCGTAGTTCTTAAAATCAAACCCAAAAACATTTTCAAATCGTGACAATAATCAAATTAAACTATTTAATCTTAGCTCTTGGGACGACCTCGGATTTACCAAACTACTGCACTACATACGACCGGGTTCTCTGCCCGTTAGTGCGTGTATCGTTAAACGAGTTTTATAAATTTAAAATTTGATAAAATATTATTTAAAACAATTTACGCATTATAATTCCTTTGGGAGACTAGTAATTGTTTGTTTTAATTTGTTTGAGCGACTTTTAGATGATGATTTAACTATGTATCAACCAACCCCTAGTACAACTCTGTCAATATACATTTATGTTTCTTTGATCCAAACAAGAACCCTTGGGAGACTTGTACTTGTTTGATATATACTGTTAGGGCGACCTATTGAACCCCCTATTAACTAAGTTTCAACCAACCACTAGTACAACTATGTGAATACACATTTATTTTTATTTGATCCTTGTCAAACAAGTACTTGTATGTGATTAACCATTGGTGACTGAATGAATCATCAATACTAACATTAACCTTTTTGGATTTGGAAAACTCTATTTAATGTTTAAAAAACACAGTTTATAATAAACTTTGAATTCTCTTTTTTAGCTATGAAATTTAAGGTAACTTTGGTGTATCAATCATCTATTAACGTATCTTAAAAAAAAATTGACATCATTGACAGTTCTGTCATTTCTTCATATTACAAAAATGGTTCCGAAACCTTCAAGGGTAAGGCCGACGATGACTTAGGATTCTTCGTGAATGAAGTTTGTTCCAAAAATGACATGGTGCAGAAACTATTGATCAAAATTAAGAGTCATATGTTAGAGGTAAAGCCTATTGTCCCTTGTAATGATTTCGATCTTAATGTTTCGTTATTTCCAGCAGAACCAGTTAATCAAATACCTATTATACCACAACGGCAGACAAACACATTTGAGAATATGCCTATTCCCCACCTCTACCAGAACCATATATTAAAAAACCACACGGGAATTTCCATGTTATTTCACTTACCACTGAATTTGATGATAAAACCGAATGAATGCTTTTTATTGATAAAAAAATCATTAGAGGAAGGCTTTGAATATAAGGTTATAAAATCTTGTCCCATCAGGTACAGTGTTAAATGTGTGCAACCAGGTTGCAATTAGAATGTATACACCTGTAAGCTTAACCATTGTAGTACTTTTGTAGTATCACACTGCAACGACAACCACACATGTTCGAAAACTCAAATGAACCCTAATCATCGTAATGCCACAATGAAATTATTGGGTCATTTACCTTTTATGAAAAGGAGAGATGGCAACAGGATCTATAAGGTTAAGGACATACAACGTGATTTGGCTATTGATTAGAATATTGATGTATCTTACAAACGGGCATGGGGGTTAAACATATTGCACTATATATGTTGAATGGCAGTCATGAAGATTCGTTTGCTCAGTTGTCGTATTATTGCCATACTTTAAAGTTGGCAAATGAAGGAACTGTGACACACATTAAGACCGATGAAAATGGTCGATTTGAGATGGTATTCGTCTGTTTTGGTTTTGCGGTACGTATTATTATTTTACTTACGGTTTCTAATATTTTTTGTTCTTTGTTTATTATTTTAAAATATTAAAAATAATATGTTTTGTTTGATGAAATAGATTAGAAGTTTCATTCGCTATATGCGGCCATTGATAATAATTGATGCCGCGCATCTAAAAGGAAGATGCAAAGAAACAAATCTGGTAGCAGTGGGAATGGATGGCAACAACCAGATTGTACCAATTGCTATGGGTGTGACTCAAGGCCAGACTGGCGCATTGCGGACATGGTTTCTGACCTGAAAGAGTGCATTGGTGAGGTTCCTAATATGTGCATCATATCTGACAGACATCCATCAATCAACCATGCCTGTAAAACGGTTTTTAGTAATTCATTTCAAGGTTAGGTTGATCGACATTTGATGATGAATTGCAACTTTAAAGGCAAAAAGGTTAGGCGATTACACTGGAAGACATGCAAAGCTTACACCACACAAGATTTTGATAGATTAATTTCTGTATTTCGTGAATATAGACCGGAAGGTGTAAAGAAACTGGAGACGGCAGGTTTTGAAAAATGGTCTAGAGCTTATTGCCTTGCAAATCGCTACAACTACATGACTTCGAACAGTGTAGAATCGGTTAATTCTTTGTGTAGGATTGTTCAGAAACTGCCGGTAACGAGGCTAATAGAGTACTTTAGAGATTTGCTACAACGATGGTATTGTGATAAACGACACAAATATGAAGGTATATTTTTTTAAGTTCTGTTTACATACATTTACCTATCACTTAATGTTTGAAAAAAGAATCGTATGGTATTTTTGTAATTCAGATGCACCAGCGGACGAGTTAACTCCTTGGGCAGCCGCAAAAGTCAAGTACAGAATGCTAAAGAGCACGAATTGGAAGGTCAACGGCATTGATTCGATGAGAATGTACCAAGTTATTAAAAACCAAGCACTACATCAGGTCAATTTTATCAACTTCAGCAGCACTTGTCGGAAGTGGCAACTTTCTGGTTTACCATGCGGACATGTTTGCGTTGTTTCTCGACATTGTGATTTAAGTAACTGTAACTTATGGGCACAAGCATGGTTTATGAAAACCACACTAAAAGCTACATACCAAGAACTTGTGTATCCGTTAAAAGATGTGTCAATGTGGGAAGCTCAAAATGATTTGCAACAGGTCTTGTTGGATTATGGTAGTTGGATGCGCACACATACGACTAGAAGTGTGTGAGCCTATTGGGGGCACACACGTTAAAACATTTAGAGTACGTTTGTAAATTCACATACGTTTCTATGTAAACCGTTCGAACCTTAAACGACTAGACAAGATTCTTAATGTGTCCTAACAAGCTAGCCAGCTATTAGGAAGGTTCTAAGGGTTGTCTAGGTTCGTTGGATCTTATGGATAAAGAGAAGGAAGTTGGTGATAAGTTTTGGTGTTATGATAAGACTAAAACTCATGGTCTTTTAGTCTT
>BQNB010041141.1:0-37508 GCA_026074375.1 Tanacetum coccineum
GCAGTTTACTAAGATTCCTAGAAGAATTTTGCCATTTTTCTACTTTAGCCTGTAAATCTTCTTTTTCTTTTTGAGCTTCTGCTAACAATTTCTTATGGTATGTTAGAACATATGTTTTATCATCTAAATCTATCTTCATAAATTTTATCTTTTCTTCATACCATAGTTGTCCTTGTTGATGAGCAACTAACTGTGCTTCAACTTTCTTAAGACCTTGAGAATATGCTTTTATTTCTATGCTTGCATCATTAAGTTGTTCTCTCTGAGCATCATACAGTTTTTTAAGATTAGCATAAGACTCTTTACACTTAGTAGAACAAGAAATTACCTCTGTGTCTGAGTCTGAGCTATTGCAAGCCATCAAAGCATAATCTTCATCTTCTGAATGAGTTGTCCAATCCACACCTTCTCCATCAACTGTCACCAATGCCTTAGAATCCTCCTTTTGTCCAGTTCTGCTCCCATCCTTGTTTCCAGAATTCCATGCATCCCTCCTCCTGTTATCTTGAGTTCCTTTGAATCTACACTCTCTAGCAAAGTGACCTGTTTTGTGGCAATTGTAGCATTCCACTTTGGTTTTATCAAAGCCAACAACCTCTTTTGCATCAAATTGTAGCTTTCTACCAGTCTTCTTGTAAAACTTTTTCATTCTCATTGAGATCATGGCCACTTGCCACTTCAAGTCCATTTCTTCAAGGTCATATTCATCAATCTGTTCCAAGTCCTCATGATCCAGTTGAGGGCAGCTAGATTGATTAGCAAGAAGTGAGTATGATGAAGTTTGTTCATACTTAGTGTTTTGACCAGAAAGATTGGGAACACAATAAGCGGTACTAACTTCATTAGTACTGTTTGTGTTCTCAGAGACAAAAGCTACATTTTGTGGGCTAGAGGATGATGATGCAGTAGAGCCTTTTATATCACTCTCAAAGACTCTTAAATTATTGTACAAATCATCAAAACTAAGAGTGTCCACCCCTGGTTTGGTTCTCATTATTAGGGAGACTTGTGACCAGGCAGAAGGTAGAGATCTTAGGAATTTTTTATTAGCATCCTCAGTAGATACACCTGCTCCATGAATCTCTAGCTGACTTAAAAGACTTTAGAACCTGTCATAACCTTTGTGAAGCCCTTCTGTGTTGGATACAGAGAATCCTTCAAACTGTTGCTTCAAGATATACTTTTGCATCTTCTTGGATTCGTCATTTCCACCAAATCTAGATTTGATGGCATCCCACATTTCTTTTGCATCTGTCATCTTATGGAACTTAGCAAGATGATCTTCTGGTAGGGCCATAAGCAAGGTGGTCCTTGCTTTTCTCTCTCTTTCTCTGGCTACAATCTCTTCAGCAGTTCTAGGAGGCAAAACCTTAATTTGTCCTGATGTATCTGTAGTGATTGAAACAGGACCATTCCCATTTTGTATAACCTCCCAACCGTACGGAACTGAACGTATGATACTAAACGTAACACAGTTACAAAATACTTACAACATACCTAACCGACCTACCTGACCTACAGACTACAGAACTACATCCGTGAATTGTGTACCTACCCATACATAAAGTAACGATCTCAACTCCCCAACACCAACATGAGGACATGAGAACAGAGATAGCAACCGAACATACAACACAAGTCCAAAACGAACATACCTACATACTGAACAAACATACCACAATCAACTGGAACTGAACGAACTCCAACCCAGAGCAAAAACAACCGAACACAATAAACTAACTCCCTACGAACGTCCACTTCCGACCCACCAAACCAAACACCATAACATCTGTACTCCCCAACCAAACATACCATACCACACCTACAACCCTACGTACATACAACCCTAACCTACCCACCTTACAAAGCCGGTACAAACGACCAACACAACCCCACCCCCTTCACCCACCCACCCACCGTCCAAAACCTACCCACCTACCACACCCACCGACCCACCAACCGCCTAACCACCTAGCCCACCCCCTCCCGACCCACCCCAACCCACCTTCCGCCCCACCAAACTAACCCACCCACCTCCCGCACGCCACATACCCAGCCCACTCATCTCCTGCCCCCTAAATCCATGATTCTCTGTAACCAGACACCACAAGGGCCTTCACACGGTATGTAACATAACCCTATTCTTCTAATTCAGAATAATATACAAATCGCAGGAGTATCAACATAGGATGCAAAATCAAAAGAATCCTAAGAATTCTCTACCTTCTGTCTTGTCCACCAAAGTCTTCCTAATAATAGAACCAAACCAGGGGTGGACACACTAAGATTTTGATGATTGTACGAATAAACTAGTAGAAGTCTTTGGTAGAGTGATATAAAAGGCTTCTACTGTATCAAATCATCCTCTAGCCCACATAAATTGTAGCTTTTGACTCAGGAAACACAACCAGGTACTAATGAAGTTAGAAACCAGCTATTTGTGTTCCCAGATCTTTCTGGTCAAAACACTAAGTATGAACAAAACTTCATCATACTCACTTCTTCTAATCAATCTAGCTGCCCTCATCTGGATCATGAGGAACTTGGAAAACAGATGATGAATATGACCTAAGAAGAAAGTGGACTTTGAATGGCAAGTGGGGCCAAGATCTCGAATGAGAATAAAAAGTTTTACAAGAAGACCAGGTAGAAGGCTACTATTTCGATGCAAAAGGAGGGTGTTGGTCTTTTGTATAAAACCAAAGTAGGAATGCTACAATTGCCATAAAAACAGGTCACTTCGAAGAGTGTAGATTCAAGGGAACTCAAGATAACCAGGAGGATAGACTGCAAGGAATTACAAGAAAGCAAGGAATATGGAGCAGAACAGGATAAAAGGAGGATTCTAAGGCATTGTGACAGTTGATGAGAAGGTGTGATTGACACGATCATTCAGAAGAAGAAGATTATGCTTTGATGCTTGCAAACTGCTCAGACTCAGACCACAGAGTAATTTCATGTTCAAATAAGTGTACAGGAGTCTTAATCTAATCTTAAAAAAACTCTATGATCTCAAAGAGAACAACTTAGTGATGCAAGCATTGAAATAAAGGCATATTCTCAAGGTCTTAATAAGTGAAGCTACAGTTAGTTTGCTCATCAACAAGGACAACTTGGTAAGAACAAAAGTTAATGTTTATGAAAAATAGATTTAGATGATAAAACAGATTTCTCAACATACCATAAAAGAAATTATTGGCAGAAGCACAAAAAAGAAAAAGAAAGATTTAAAGGCTAAAGTAGAAAAAAGGCATAATGCTTCCTAAGAATCTTGTAAACTGCTAAATACCCAAATGAGTGCTAATGATAAGTATGGGCTTGGTGTATGGGCCATCACAGATATGATGTATTTTAAGTTATGAAAATGAAGTATTGTCAGAGTGTTTTATATGTAATAAAGATGAGTGATTTTAGAAAATACCAACCTTTGAAGTGGATAGTTTACAGAAGGTATGCATGTTGACCCCCTCCATGACAGGAAATTAATGCCCACTGACCTGAAATTGAAATAGATTACTACATCAGTTTACATAAGGTCCAAAACAAACTCAACCAAATATGAATCTTTAAACCCAATCACAAGAATTGTGATACCTGTGAATCTAACATTAGTACAGAACCCTCTGAATTAGTGTCTGAACCAGTTGTCATTGAATCTAATGTAGAAAGTCAACACTAAAAGGTCGGTCCTTATGCTCCCTATCATTGAGAATATGAATTCAGATAGTGAGATTAGTGTGTGTATTCTAAAAACCCAAAAGAAAAAAAAAAAAAACCCCAACAAGAAATCTCCTAGTTTTGCTAACCAGCAAGTAAAAACTCCTAAGGAAAATGTTAAAAGTCAAAACACACATAGTCAAAAACCTAAAGTTGATAAGAAAGAATTGGGGCATGGGTTTGCTGTAAGAGCATGTTTTGTATGTGGTAGTCTTAATCATTTGATTAGAGATTGTGATTTTCATGAGAAGAGGATGGCAAGAAAAAGCGCCCCAATTGGACTAAAAAATGTTTGTGAAATAAAGTGCATATAGTAAATAAAACAAAATCATTTTATGTTCCTTCAGCAGTACTAACAAGAACTGTGTATAATTCCATTAGTACTGCTATAAGCTAGCAGTACTAAAATTTTTAGTAATGCTAGCAAAGCCTTAACAGACAGACAGTACTAACCAGACTTCCATGAAATTTAATACTGTTTAATCCCATGTGAATTAGAGTTAGACCAGCAAATGTGTTTCACAAATCATTAACCAACAAGGCCTTTCACAAAGACAACAGTACATAACAAAAAAATTTCAAATCAAAAGGTTAATACTGCCTAAGGTACATGCAGTTTAGTACTGTTGGGTGAAAGGGAAACAGCTGTTAAGCCCACAGCAGGTTGAATTGAGACACAAAGAAACAAATGGTGATCCAAATTTAATAGGTAGATCCAGTCTTGGAAATTATTACCTTCAAAGATCCACTAGGCAGACTCAAGCCCAAACAGGCTTGGGTCCCTAAGAGAAACTAATCTCTTCTATTTAATGTGCAGGATTATCCACATAGAGCTTTAAAGAATAAGGATTGTGAAAGTGGATGTACCAGGCACAAGACTGGGAACAAGGCCACCTTGATAATTTCGAAAGACTTATAATGGAGGCCCTTGTAGCTTTTGAGGTAGTAAAGGTTTATAACACTGCAGGAAAAAGGTAAAATAAAAACTGGAAAGTTAGATTTTTGAGGATGTGTGCTTCGTGAAAGAACTTTCAGCATTCAATCTTTTTTTCGTGTCACAAATGTGAGACAAAAAGATCAAGGTTCTGTTTACTTGACCTGAAATGTCTTGTGTTGTCTCCTGTAATTTAAGTTACCTGACGAAAATGACAGGGGTCACTAAACTTACAATACCCAAGACAAAACAACATTTACATTCAATTTAGAGACATTGTTCCTACAGGATGATTGGCTTGTTTAATTGCAAAGGCACAACAGATGTAATCAAACGAGAATGTGCATAAGAAAGTGAGGGGAGGCTGGGTCATGTAAGATTTTCAAAACCTTAACAAATTAGATGAAAGGAAACCTTGTAAGAGTTTTACTTCAAAGATTTATCAAAATAACCACAACTTGATGTTGCTTTTTCAGAAAGGAAAGCAACACAAGGCCTCTTGTAAGGCCAAAACAGTAAGCTCTATTAGCCAAACCCTACAACTTCTTCATATAGATTTGTTTGGACCTACATCTATAAGGAGCTTGAATCATAAGACCTATTGCCTTGTAATCACTGATGATTTTAGCAGGTTTAGTTAGGTATTTTTCTTAAGAACTAAGGATGAAACTAGTGTAATCCTTAAGGACTTTGATAAGAGCAGATAGATGAACCATGAATCAAAAGGTAAAGACCATTAGAAGTGATAATGGAACATAATTAAGAACAGGAGGTTATTGAATTCTAGGGATAAAAGGGATCAAAAGGGAATATAGTAATGCCAGAACTCCACAACAAAATAGAGTTGCTGAGAGAAAGAACAGGACCCTTATTGAGGCTTGCAAGGACCATGCTTGCTGATACATTTTACCTAACACTTTTTAGCTGAAGCAGTTTAGTAATGCATGTTATGTTCTAAATAGGTAGTTTAGGTGACCAGCCACATAATAAGACACCGTTATGAACTTTTAACTGGTAAGAAACCAATTATAATTATATAAGACCATTGGGTCCATGTGACCATTTGAAATACCATTGACCACATGGCAAGTTTGCTGGTAAAATCAGATGAAGATTTTTAGTGGGTATTCTCTACAAAGCAAGGCGTTTAGGGTATACAATTTAGAAACCAAAAGAGTTGAAGAAACCTGCACAATCCACCTTCTTAGAGAACAAACCAAATGTTGCAGGAAAAGGACCAACTTGGCTTTTTGATCTTGATTATTTAACTGATTCTATGAATTATCATCCTGTTAGTTTAGAGAATCAAGCTAACCTACATGCAGGTCAACAAGAAGCTAACCAAAATGCAAGTACAGAAGAGATTATGATGTGGTGTAATTCTGTACAAAGAATATGTGACATCTACAAAAGACCTGTTTTGTACTGGCCAAAATGGCCTTCTTATTCTTCCACAAATACTACTAGCAGTAACACAGATGATAAGAGAACAGGTCTAAGATGAAGGAAGAACAAGTCTTTATGGAATGACCTTGAAAGACTTAAGAACCAAGAAAGGAAGCTTAAGAGGAATCAGAAGCACTCAGGAAGAAATTTTGAACCTTGGTATATAAAAGAAGGAGGCGGCTAACCCTAGCATTACAACATTTTTAGTACTGTTATCACACCACCAAATGCTAGCAGTACTAATCCACTTAATACTATAGCATACCAGTTAGTACTGGCAGTCCTTATGAAGTACCTCGACTTGATGATCCAACTCATACCTGAAGAAATGAATCAGAAATACCTCCACATGAGAAATTCTAACAAATTCTACTGATGGTATTTTTACTACATCACCTTATGAATGATGATGGTGCATTGGCTGACTTCAAAAACCTGGAAACTGGGTGAATGTTATACCTATCCCGACCTCAAGGATTTTCACTCCACTCATCAAGATAACTTATTCTAGGAGATCCAAACTCATCAGTACAAACAAGAACAAAGAAAATACAAGTTCTGGAGGTTCTCATGCTTTTGTTACTAATGTGCAAAACCAAAAGAGAACTAACCTAATGAACTTATCATCATTGTGTTTATTTGCATGTTACCTGTTCCAACATGAACCCAAGAGATTTCAGAAAGCTCTTGAAGATGAAAGCTAGGTTAAAGCAATGCAAGAAGAATGTTGCAGTTTGAGATACAAAAGGTTTTTAGGGTCTTTAGTAGATTATCCATATGGGAAGAAGGCAATCGGTACAAAGTGGTTATTCAAACAATAAGGAAAAAAGCGAATTGTTTTAGAAATAAAGCAAGGTTAGTTGCTCAGGGTCATAGGCAAGAGGAAGGGATAGACTATGATGAGTTTTTGCTCCTGTGGCAAGACTTGAAGCCATAAGGATCTTTTTAGCCTTTGCCTCATATATGGGTTTTGTAGTGCCTATCAAATTGATGTAAAAGTGCTTCCTTTATGGGAAAATTGATGAAGAGGTATATGTGTCTCAACCACCAGGTTTTCAAGATCCTAAATATCCTAAGAAAGTATACAAGGTTGTAAAAGCTCTCTATGGGCTACATCAAGCTCCGACAGAGACCTGGTATTGTACTTATCTACTTTCTTAGTTGTTGAATGTATACAGAATAGGAACCATTGACAAAAACTCTCTTTCCTAAGAAAGACAAACATGATATCATACATGTCAAGTCTATGTGTATGATATCATCCTTTGGGTCAACAAAGAAATCTTGAGGTGTGATGAGTTTGATGCATTAATGAAGATTCTATTTCAGATGATTTTCAATAGGAGAGCTCACTTCTTTCTTGATTACAAGTCAAACGAAGGCAGATGTATCTTATTAGTCAGGATAATATGTTGCAGAAATCTAAGAAAGTTGACTTTGCAAATGTAAAGACTGCTAGTACACAATTGAACTCAAAAGCCATTATTCAAGGACGAGGAAGCTAGTGAGTGTGATGACCATCTCTATAGGGTCCATGGAATGGCTCTTTAATGTACTTGACCGCTTTTAGACCAAGACATTATGTTTTCAGTTTGTGCTTGTTCTAGTTTTTCAGATCACTCCAAAGACTTCCCATCTTAAGTGCTTCAAGAGATTATTTAGGACCTAAATGGCCAAACCCAAACCTGGTCTTTGGTATCCTAAAGTGTCTTCATTTGACCTGAATCTACTAGAATGTGACTATCTTGAAGCAAATCTGACATGACATCCATAACATTAGTTGTCAATTTCTTGGTCAGGAGACTCATTTCTTGGCAATGGCAAGAAGCATGACCATTGTGGGCTACTTCCAACTCCAGAAGCAAATATGTTGCTTCTTGGAAGACTGCTGTGGCAGTTTTGTGGATTCATAAAAAAAAAAGACCAATATGTTAACTATGGTTCAACTTCATGAACACAAAATCTACATTGATAATGAGTAGCACCATTTGCATTGTAAAGAATCCATTAATCAATCCAAGAACAAAGCACATTGCTATTAGGTACCATTTCATAAGAATGCATAAATAAAAGAAACTCATTAAGTGATCTTAAATCCAACAGATTATGAATTTATCAGATTTTACTCACCAAGGCAATTGAGTGTAAGCAGGTTTAGTTCTGGTTGTATTACTATTGGATGATAAATCCAAAATCTGGCATTGGTTAAAGGGAGGTAATATGTCCTGTATAAGTCTTGTAAAAGAGAACATGTTAACCATATGAGATGTATTTCTTGAGGTCGTGTATTTCTAGAGGTTTGAATGAAGTTTAGAGAGTTGTTGAGCAAAGTTAACTAATGGTGTACTGGAATCACTCTGCTACCTACATTGTTCTTTACTTTGGTGTACAAAGTTAGTACTGCCAGTGCAAAGTTAGTACCGCTGGGCAAAGTTTTTACTGCTTTTAAGAGATGTTAAAGAAAAATACCGTGACGAGGGTACAAAGTGTATAATTGAAACGGTTTACTTGAATTAGTCTCCCTAACCTATAAAAAACCCATTTCATGCGTAGATTTCGTACCGTTCTCTCTCTAAAACTACAATCGCACTTACAAGCCCTAAATATTTATCTTCACGACGATCTCTATTTCAAGTAAAATGGCTGTTCTTGATTCGTGTCCAAAGCATAACATGGTTGCATACTTGGAGAAGTCTAAAGGGAATGTAGAGTTTCACGAGATCATTGATTTCCTTACACGAAGTTCAATTCATCATGCTCTCACTGTAAGTCCTATTGTATCTACTACCTTTGTTGAACAGTTTTGGACGTCTGCTAAGTCCAAAACAATCAACAATGTGTTTGTAACCCGCCAGGTGGAGAAAGCAATGAAACCCTCAAATGCCCCAAACCATGGCCCTACAATCTGGCAAGTCCCATGATGTCTTCTCTGATGGCATGCATCAGAATTGATCATCTATTTATGAAGATGCAGAAATTGGCACGACACATTACCTAATCATGATATATTTGATGCCTATACAGTCAAAAGGGTTAAGAGGGGGATTTAACAGTGTTTAACATTTAAATACAGCTTTGATTTCACCCCCATAGAGGTTTTTTTTTCATACAATTAATCATTGTCCTTAGTTCCAAAGCACCTCTTGGGATCAAATCCACAAACATTGCCACTAGCTGTCATTTGTTTCACATCAAATCAGAAGAATAATTTTTTCAAATTAATTTTTGATGTATGCATAGACACATAGCTACTAAGAAGAAGTTTGTAATGTATCCACTTTTTAATTCTATCTTTTTTAGTGTAACCAACTAGTTGATGTGGTGGTCTGTACCTTAGATCATTTTTCCTGAAACATGACTTTAACTAGTAAAGTTTTTTTCTTTCATGGTTTAAGAGGAAAATCATTCTCAGGGAAATAACCCCTTTGTTTGCTACTAATGTTGGTACAACCAACTCAGGATGAGGTGCTTCTTCCAGAAAAGACCATTCTGAAGCTCAACCTACACCTCTCCAGCACCACTAGTGAAGTACTCTTGAGCCACAGCCTGACATTATCCCTGCTCCAAACTAGGAGGTACCTATGAGCATCAGCCTGACCCATCCCAAGACCTCACCCCCCACTACCATTTCCTTATTCAAATCCCAGAAACTTTGGTGAGAATCTTAGAGGTCATTCATCCAGTGATAAATCCCTTTCAGGGAATGAGGGTGACATGACTATCCAAGGTGTCTATGATCTTTGTCTATCTTTATGTAAACAGGTTTCAGATCAGGCCAAGGAAATACAAGCCTTGAAGGCTCAGATCACCAAGCTCAAGAAGCAAGCTAAACCTGTCATCAAACATCATAAAGCATATCTGAAAGTGTTCATTGACCACATATTCCCATGAAGAGCTCTCAAAGAAAACTCGTAGTAATTGTAAGGGGTGCACAAAGATCTGATCCCAAACAAGGGAGGAAGTTTGCAAAAGGAGAATCATCAGTTCAAAGAAGATCCTCTATGTTGATGTATGCCTGAAATATACAATTGATCTCATGGAAACAGAGAAATGCTCACAGTAAAGGGAGGACAGAGGAAATGGTGGATGAAGACAAGGAGATTGATGAGAGAATACTTAGTACTGAAGATGTAGTTAGTACTGACAAGGAAGGAGTTAGTACCGACTTTGAGAAAGTTAGTACTGACAGACCAATAGTTAGTACTGACGGATCCAAAGTTAGTACTGATGAACAAATTGAAGGTACTGATGAACAAGTTGAAGGTACTGTAGAACACAATAAGGGTACTGAAGAGGAAAATGAAGGTACGGAAGAGATATTTAAAGGTACTGATGGGAAAATAAAAGGCACTGAAGATCAAACTGAGGAAGAAATTGCTACTCAAGCCACTCAAACACCCACTTCTATGATATTTGGAGATGATGAAACAATAGCTAAAGTCTCCCTCAACATGATTCAAGCCAAAGCTGTTCAAAAGAAAAAGAGAAAAGGTGAAAGAGTTTGAAGGATGTTGAAGAAAAAGGCCTACTTCTACAAGATCACTTCTCACATTAAGCCTCTTCTAAAGATTGATACCAAAAGACAAAAGGAAGAAGAAGAATTAAAGAGGAGGTGATGAATCTGAAAGTGAATCTGATGGTATCCTCAAGCTGAGAATGAAGTTTTAAGTAGCTATGAAAGTGATGAAGAGTTGGCTAGGAAAATGCAAGAAGAGTGGGAAGCTGAAGAGGAGAGAAACAGAATTGCTGAAGAAAATGCTGCAAATGAAGATCTTATAAAAGACTTTGATGATATAAAGGCAAGGATTAAGGCAGATAGACTTCTTGCTGAGAAACTTCAAGAACAAGAAAGAGAGCAATTTACAATAAAGAAAACAAAGTTCCTTCAAGACACAATTTGCCTGCTCAAAGAAGTTCCTTACTCAACAACGATCAGAAGCAATAAGGAATAACCACCAACCAAGAATCAAACTCAGAAATTAAATTGAAGACCTTACATGAAGCATGTGGGAAACAACAAACATGCTAAATTGAAAATAAGAAGTTTGATGAAGTATAAGCTTTGTATGAAAAGATAAGAGGTCTGATGAAGATTTCATCTCTATTGGGACTTCTGAAGATGAAAGTGATGATCAAGAAGATGAATGAGAAATGGGGAAGGTTGATTTAATCTAAAAGTTAAGTGTCAAAGGAAAAAGCAAAAAAAGAATTTCAGAGAAGATAAAGAATTAATAGAGTACTAGAAAAAGAAAAACATGGTACTAGGGAAAAATGAAGTCAAGGAAAAGAAGATATAATTCAAAACACTTCTGAAGATGATAGTGACAAAGAGAATGATGAACTGAGATTGTATTTAACTATAGCTCAGGATGAAGAAAAAGAAGTGGACTATGAGATACTTGACAGAAAATATCCTATCAAAGAATGGAAGACAGAGTGTCTTGGAGCTAAACCACAAACTAATCAAGCTGAACACCTTGAGGAGATTAATCTAAATGTGGTGATTAGGAGTAATGGACAGAAGAGATACTTTAGTACTTTGATGACAGTATTGTCCATATTTGATAGAGAAGATCTGAATGCTGTGTATCAACTGGTAATGGAAAAATACCAAGATGAGATGCCTGAAGGTTTTGACAGAGTTCTTTGGGGAGATTTGATGGTTTTGTTCAACCCAGATGATAAAGATGAGTTTTGGAGTTCACAGCTAGATTGGATTATAGTAAGTTGGAAGTTGCATAGTTCTTCAGGAATACATACTTTAGTGACTGACACAGGTTTAATCATCCATATGCTGGTAGAGAAGAAGTATCCTTTGAGAAAGGAAGTACTGATGCAGATGCTGAAATTGAAGTTAGAATCTGAAGAAGAAAATACTATGGCATTGGAGTTGATTAAATTTGTCAAGAAGATACTTGCAGAGTTAGAATCTGAAGAGTGAGATTGATGGGATTGAGAAGGGTTTGAGTGTTGGCTAACCACCACACAACAAATGGTCATCAGTTCACCATGCTTAACAGGCATAAGAACTGGCTAGTCCATAAGCAAACGGCTTGTGGTAAAGACTTCTCAAATCCGTTTATGGTTGACAATTTACCAAAAATTGTAAGGTTCTCAACTCACCTTGCTTCTGTGGTGAAGAGTTGGCTAGTCCATGATCAAACAGTTCATGGTAAAGACTAATCAAATCTGTTGATAGCTGATAGTTTGCTAAAAACTATATGGTTTATCAATGCACCATGTTATTACAATGAAGCATTGGCTAGTCCAAAAGCAAACGGTATTTGGTAAAGACAAATCAATTCCGTTGATGGTTGACAGTTTACCAAAAACTGTATGGTAATTAACTCACCATATTCTTAGATGAAGAGTTATCTATCCCAGAGCAAACGGCTACTGGTAAAGGAACATCAAATCCGTTAATGGCTGGTAGTTTGCCAAAAACTACAAAGCCAACTTAGTTGGATTGTAGGTAACAAGATGTTGCTGAGTAGCTGAAAAGATGTTGCTGAATTGCTGAAAAGACAAGGTTGCTGCTAAAGAAGGATAGAGTGTACAAGATTAAGAAATGATAAAGAATGTTTGGATACATCCTCTGTGCGTTAAAAGAAGCTTAAAGGATTGAAGAAACATGAAGTTAAAATAGTTTAACATTCATGTTTAAGGGAGGATTGTTAGGATTAATGTTTTCTTAACTTAGTACCGACAGTACAAATAGTTAGTACTGACAGTTATACTTAGTACCGACAGTACAAAGTATTAAGTACTGTTAGTTAGTTAGTACCGTTAGTAGAAAGTTAGTTAGTACCGTTGAGAAGATATTTAAAAGATATTTATGAGATATTTTAGAAAAAGATATGTAAGCCTCCATTCACTTCTTTAACAAATTCGTATTATACTTTTTCTTCATCATTGTAATTTCTGCTTGGAGCCTACTAATCTATGATTCAAGAGATTGTAAAACATGTTAAGGGGAAGCTTATGTTTACTTACCATTAACATGCAAACTCCTAATGATTATGACAAAAAGGGGAAGAGTGCATGATTCCATGATGTTCTTCATTTATATATAGCTTCAGTGTGGGAAGCTTGTGGTTATTGGTTGTCCATTTATCAACTAGGGGAAGATTGTTAGGAATTATAACTTTGAGTTGATTATGACAAAACATATTAAAAATGGAGGACCTACAAGACAAAGCTGGAATAACATTAATGCTGATTGAAGATTAGTCAAATAGTATTTAATGCTCAGCTAAAAGATAAAGATCAACATTAATGCTGGTTGAAGATTAGTCAAATAGTATTTAATGCTGATTTAATAGTTCCTAATTGATTTGACTTTATCTTGGTCTTGTAAACTCAACCCCTCAAGTATATAAAAGAGGGTAGGCGTCTAGTATTGATCATCCAGCATAGTTAGAACTCTCCAATGAGAGTCTAATAAAAGAACACACGTGTGTGTATATTAGTTAGCATAGTAATAGATGAATGATCAACATCTATATGTATTAGTTAGTTTATGAATAAAACCTTGTTCATAACATTGCTGTTCTTATTTGTTATTCTGCTGTGTGATCAATGTTATGATATCCTAGATGGGCAAAATGATCTATGAAGCCAACAATTAGGTTTCAACAATATACGTTCGTTTCCAGTGATAGCTAGTCACCCGAACGGGGAGGTCAATCCCAAATAGATCTATCTATAATCATTCGCGCTCACATCCATAATTGACAGTTCATGATTCATGGACATAGTGGGTTATCGCAACTTAGGCAAAACTAATCGATGATAAAATGTACACTTGCCGCTCAATTTGAAAACATGCATATGATTTCTCACCCTAAAAACTTGAAATCAATAATTGTAAAACATGGGCTATGAACTCACCTTGAGTGGAGGTAAATTGATAATAAAATATCCCAAGTAAAAATGCGTCACGCTAACGCCCAAATGCAACCTAGATATTATAGGTCAAATCAGTATTCAAGTACGTTGTCTAACAACTACCAAATATAATCCTATATAGTTATCATCGTACTATCGTTCGGGCTATCATAATTTAAGAGGTCATGACATGAACGTATGAGAGCTAGACACTTTAAATCCGTGAAATCCAACCGCTCGTCAATAACGCCATCCGAAGAGGCTCAATTATGAAAAATTCCCTTTCATAATAGCAATTTGGATAACTAATAACAATATAAGATATAATATATATATATATATATAGCTATATCACCATCTAATCGTTTAAGTGAAATCGTATTTATAAAGTAAAAACGTTTATAATTACGCCTTTAGCAAAAATGACATAACTTTGTCGTTTTAAGTCCGTTTCTCGCGTTTCTTACGCCCACGCTTTCGTATTAAGACGAGTGATCATAATATTGCATTTTTAAGTTTCCGAGATTCTGTTGTGAATAGTGTTTTTACTGTTCATTACAGATTACACTTATTAACGCAAAACCCGTAAATGTCGTATCTTATTCGTTATAGCTCCGTTTTTAGCGATTCTTTCGAACACGTTCTCGTAATTGAAAGTTTTATCATATTATTGATGTTTACAAAGTATAAGTTTCTGCCATGAATAGTAACTTTTTATAAAATTTGTTTTATAAAGTATTTAGCGTCGTAAACTCGTAACTAGCGTATCTTCTTCGTTATAAATCCAATTTTCGAGTTTCTTATCATTTTGGAATCCTTATGAGATGTACTATATTTATAAAACCTAATATGGTTGTTACCAAATTCGAACCAAAACAGAAAGTTTGAAGTTTGTGATTTAAAACATGTTTTAAGCTTGATTTTTGTACCATTAAGCTTCAACACCTTGTTACAACTACTTTACAACACTTATATCTTATGTATTACATATATTAGGTCCATTAGGTCATGTTTTGTCCAAGAGTGTCCATGAATACAAGATTAACATGTTATTTACACCATTTTTACTTGTAACTTATTAAGTTAACATTGAAACCCTAATTTGTTCATATACATGTTAATACTTAACCAACATGTTAAAAAACTTATTCATTCCTTTTAACATCATATAGCATCCATTAACATGTAAATAAGTTTCACAAAACATTTGATCATAAGAAAAAATCCCTTTACCCATATTCAAACGATCCTAAATGGTGATTTTCTCTCTCAATAGAGCAATGAACACATAAAATCTTATTTATGAAATGATTAAG
Source organism: Tanacetum coccineum (assembly GCA_026074375.1). NCBI lineage: Eukaryota > Viridiplantae > Streptophyta > Magnoliopsida > Asterales > Asteraceae > Tanacetum > Tanacetum coccineum. The sequence continues at coordinate 15,301 of BQNB010041141.1, forward strand.
CTTTTAATAACCTTGTGTGGATGAGTAGAGGCAGATAACAATCACCCCATGTGATTTAAAACCCTTAAGCTAGTAAATATAAGATGAAATCCCTAATTTTAATTTTTAATAAAACCATAATTTTCCTTTTCATGCTTCCTTGCTGCAATGCTTAACAATCTTTGAATCCTTTACTTAGAATACCTTAAATATGATGTGTGTATGCTTTTATAATGATAGAAAATCAAACTATGGATTTGTTTAGGATTGGTGTTTAAGCCGTGGGTTTTGTAGAGTAACAAAGAAGAGTTTTTGTGATTTCTTTGTTAAGGAATGAAGTAAATGAGTTTATAACATAATGGATTGCCTATTTATACTACTAGAGGTGTATAGATTATTTTTAGGTCAGTTGAAGCAGCAAGGTGCAAGAGAGGAAACGGTTGAGCTTATCTTGGATAGGTTTTTGCTAGTCATGAGTTTAAGTTGATGCAAGATGCATGTATGAAGATATTTGTGAATGTTTATTGGTCTTATCTTGGCTTCCTAGTCATCTGTACACATTCATATGCTAGGGGAGGGTTTAGAAATATCTTTTGATCTTTTACTTAGTGTATAAATGTATTATTTGAAGTATAATGTAGTATAGATTTAATAAAATGTATAACTTGCACATGGTAGAGTTTGATTTGAATTATTTCATGAGGAATATGTATAAAGTGATAAATACTTGAAGTTTTTAATAAACTTTAAGTATTGGGTACAAATTTTTGGGTATTTGATGAAGCGTAGATAAGTTAACGTGTTTCCAGGAAGGCCTAAACGTACTTTATCGTGAAACGTAACCACTTAATGTAACCAGTAAAAATAAAATGTGCAATGTTAATAATTATCCTCTAGATAATCATATGACACTTTCTTGATGTAAATATTTAATCGTTTAATGCCCGTTTACATTGAATGATCATTTTTAGTTTATGCGATTTCACTTAACGGTTACGATTTAAAGCAAACGCGTAAAACCCTAAAAATAAATAGTGGATTACATAATGTCGTACAATGACTTAAAACACGAGGTGTTATATGGATGAACAAAGCCATTACAAACAAGACAAGACCATAACAAGGAAAAGCATAAACGTCAAACGTCATATCTTCGATGTCATCGGAGGTACAGAGGAGTTTGAAGAAAGAGACCTCAACATTGGGGGAGATTGTTATCCTTAATTATATTAAGTCAAACAAGAATGTATCATCTTAATAAAGTCAAACTGGTCTTGAAATTGTAAAAAGGCAAGCCAGGTTCAACGGCATGGATTAGTACATCTATATTGTCCTGTTTCAGGCCAAAGCCCAAGTTAAACCAATCCCGCCCTTTAGAAAGCCGAAGTCCAAGAAGCAAGGCATAGGTAATAGACCCTCTCCACACAAGGAGAGGGTGTTGGTTACATTTCTATCACTTGTAACTCACCACTCTTCTCTCTAATCTAAAAAATTCCTCTTTTGTTTCTCTCTCTACTTTCTCTCTCTAAGTTTTCTTCTTATTTTCTAGCTTATTGGTAAAGATTAGTGTTGTGTAATGGATTAAATTAGTAGGATAACAACTTCATTACTGCTTCTAGTGTCTTCTGCAGAGAGAAAGGTCACATTCTGAGAGTTTGAAGATGATCCAGAGGAACCTTTGATATCAGCTTCAAACACTTTTAGATTATTGTATAGATCACCAATATCCAAATCATCTATACCAGCTTTGTTTCTCATAATTAAAGCAACATTATTCCATGATGAAGGTAGAGCTCTTAAGAATTTCTGATTTGCATCTTCATTAGAAACAGCTGCACCATGACCTTCTAGTAGGCTGATAAGTTTTTGAAACCTATCATATGCTTTATCTAGGCCTTCTATGTCAGATACAGAAAAGTTTTCAAATTGTTGCTTCAAGACATTCTGCTGCATCTTCTTAGATTCAACATTACCACCAAATCTACTTTTGATAGCAGCCCACAGAGTTTTTGCATCCTTTATCCCATGGAACCTCAGTTGATATTCATCAGGAATAGCCAAAAGCAAAATACTTTTAGCTTTTCTTTCTCTTTGTCTTTGTAATAGTGTTTGAGCAGTTTTTGGAGGTACTTCAGTTTCAACACCATTTTCATCAGTTGTTACTTGTATAGGACCATCACCATTCAAGATCACTTACCACAAACTATAATCTGTGTTAGTGAGATACTGCTCCATCCTCATACACTCCAAAGTAATATTCAACCCTTATTGAGGATAGGAAGTTTTACAGTAGACACCGTTTGAGGAGATTTCTACCTGGGTTGTTTTGTGTCGCGTTTCTTCACCAACATTGTGGTATTAATAGGAAGATATTCTAGCCCGCTAAAGTTTCTTCTATTCCAGAGTTTAGTGGAGGTGATAGAGGAGATGATAAAGAAGAAATTTATCTCATGGCACATGAAAACAAGGTATTACCCGATACTCCCTACTATAGTAGCTCATCCTTAGATAATGACTCAAGACAAAATGAGAATGATAAACTTTGCAAAATTAGTCTTATGATTATTAACAAAAATAAGCACTTAAAGGCTAAAAATGAATTACTCAAAAGGAATTATAATGAAATTAAAATCAAGCTAGAACTATTAGAGAAGATATAAGTAACAAATGTGATGTTTGTGACAAGCTTGAAATTAAAATTAACTCTCTAAAACTAAAACTAGCTAGTTTCGAAAATAGTAGTTCATCCTTGCAAAAAATGGTCGAAATGCAAAAACAGTCAAAAGACAAATGTGGATTAGGATACACAGAGAATATAGCTTCCTCTAGAAACACTAAAATTAAAAACATGGTCTCCCAAATTCAAAAAATGCCTTCTGTAGAACCGGCATTGCCGGTTCTATTGACAACAGAACCGGCTAGTTCAAACGAATAGCACCAGGCATCTGTTGACAGTGCAGAAAATGGGAAAATGCTTGAATCTAACATCATAAAGAAAGATGACTCTGTTTTAATAACCAAAAAGTATATTTTAGGCACACCTAAGAATAGCAAACAACCACCAGTCTTAAAACTTGGTCAAGGCCATGGAAAGAGTAGAATCCAAACGCCTCATAAAACGACCCATAGGAGACCTAGTACTTTGTACCTAAGAGTGACTATCACTAAGTTGGTTTTAATTATGAAACTCAACAAGAGCAATTATTTTGACCACCTATGTACAACCAATGGAGTCCTTATCCTCTATTCCCTTATATGGGTCAACCAAACGGTATGCATAACATTAACGGACCCGAGAGATATTGGGGACCGAATGCTTGAGTTGTCTCAAACTTGAACCGGACGAATGGATCAAAGATAGTGGTTGTTCGAGACACATGACGGGTAACAAGAAACTCTTCTCATCTTACAAAGCAATTGACGGAGGTAATGTGTTGTTTGGTGGTAATACTAAAAGCAAGATCATCGGTAAAGGTACGATCACTCATAACTCCCTCTCTATTCATGATGTTAGTCACGTAGAAAACCTTAGCTTTAATCTTCTTAGTATTAGTCAAATATGCGATAAAAAGTGCAAAGTATTATTTAGCGAAACCGGTAGCGAAATACTCAAAGACGGCATAACCATAGGAAAAGGAATTAGGAAAAATGGCCTTTACATAATGAAAATGGGGAACTCACCAAAAGACACCCTTTGTTTAACCTCAATAGATGATACTTCGACCTTATGGCATCGAAGATTGGGTCACGCCAATATGCGACTTATACAATCGCTATCATCTAAAGAGCTAGTTAGAAACTTACCAAAACTAAAATTTGAAAAGCATTTTTGTGACGCTTGCAACGTCGGAAAACAAGTACATGAAAGCCATAAGGCTAAAAACATGGTTTCAACCACTAAGTGTCTAGAACTTTTACATATGACTTGTTGGACCACCGGCGTTCAAGAGTTACGTGAGAGAAACTTCCTACACTTTGGTTATTGTCGAAGACTATTCCAAATACACTGAGGACAAGATTTTTAAAACATAAAATGAAAGCTTTGACATTTTAAATTTAGTAAAAAGATTCAAGTCCAAAAGGGATGCCCATTATTCAATCCTATGAATCATGTCATGAAAGTTGGAATAAAGAAAGGTACAATTCGGAGCCTTTTATGATGCTAACGGCATTACACATAACTTTTTAGCTCCACGTACTCCATATTCAAATGGGGTAGTAGAAAGTAAGAATAGAACCCTACAAGAAATGAGTAAAACCATGCTCAATGAACAATCAATTCTTCAAAAAATTTGGTGTAACGCCGTTGATACTTCTACCTACATACTTAATAGAATTCTTATTAGGCCTTTCCTTAGAAAAACTCCTTATGAGCTTTTTAAAGGTAGAAAGCCCAACCTAGAATATTTTAAAGTGTTCGGTAGCAAATGCTTTATCCGTAATACCAAAGGCTGCCCAAACCAATTCAAACCCAAAAGCAACCCGAAGGCCATTATCTTAGGGTTATTCTCCCTAATAGGTAAAGGCATACATATTTCTTACTAAATAAGAAACCATGAAAAGTTGGAAGAATCCTCTTAAAAATAAAATTTGATGAACCAATTCAAAACAAGAAATTACAAACATCAAAATCTCTAAGAACTCTAAGATCTCAAGTTTAAAATCAAAGCAATTTTTCTGTTTGTCTCCTTCATAGAACCCAAAAACATTAAGGAGACCATACAAGACGAAAGTTAGACTATGGCTATGCAAGAAGAACTAAACAATTTAAAACAAATGATGTATGGAGTCTCGTTCCCACTAAGAGACCTAAAAAAATAAAATAAAAAGAAAAAACCAAAACCACATAGGAACAAAAATATGTTATTAACAAACAAACTTACGAAATCGGTGTCGTGTCCTAGAAATAAAGCAAGACTAGTAGCACAGGATACAATCAAAAAGAAAGGAATAACATCGATGAAACCTATGCCCCAGTGGCAAGACTAGAATCTATAAGAATCCTTCTTAGGTATGCTTGTGCTCATGACTTCAAACTTTTTCAAATGGATGTCAAAAGTGCTTTCCAAAATGGTTTTATAAACGAAGATGTATATGTAATTCAACCTCCCGGATTCATAGATTTCAAAAAACCCAACTACGTCTTCAAACTCAAAAAGGCTCTCTACAAGTACAACATAAGATTAGTAGATAACACCTAATTTATTAAGACCAGAAACTCACAATATCATCTTGTCTAAATCTATGTGGAAAACGACAACATCTTTCGGATCAACTTGTCACAGAATTGTCGCTGATTTCTCAAAAATCATGCAAAAAGAGTTGAAAAATGAGCCATGATGAGTGAATTTGTAGAAAACGTAGAGGGGGTGGATACGTTTTCGTTTAAAAATCAAAAACTTTTCGTATCAAATCCCCGATCAATCATGACATAATATGAAAAGTACCAAACATATTCATGTCTATATGAAAGCATTAAAAATAACCAGTAAGTCTCAACACAATCATAACATCAGAGTACATTAAACAATAGTCTAAACACAAAGCTCACACGTACTAAGCAAACTTTCCGCAACTAAGAGTTTTAGACTATGTGATAGCGATTCATGATCACATCAACATACAAACAAGCAATATTATGCAAGCATAAATGGTAAGACATAAATGTAAATAAGGTAGATGGCAAGATGTAAAAGGAAAATGCAAATCGGGCACGAATGTATTTAATAATGTTTTTCGTCAAGGAGCTCCTCTCCGCCCTACTCCTACTCCCCAAGTACCCAACTGATGAGTTACACACTAGATCAACAAGCTCCTTTCCTGGAGGAAAAACTTACACCACGTTGGCTTAATACTTTTGTCCGATGTACACAAGCTAAATACCGAGTTCTTATACACCGGGTAGAACCAACCCATCATCGCTTACACTTTATCCAGTACAAAGCTAGATACCGAGTCCTTACACACCGAGTAGAACCAACTTAAATCCAACATAACAAATCATGTGTTTTATGGCAAAAACACATAAACCATCTAATCCTATTTGGTGATACAAAATGTGATTACAATGATGATCCAAGACAATGTGTCTAATGGATACAAATGTCTAATCTAAATAAACTTTCATTAATGGGAAGCCTTCAAATGGATGATGATGATGATGAGATCTCTAATTATGTAATCTTCATAAAATGTATAATGCTATGTTGGTGGAACGGAAATGGCAAGATCTTTTAAGGCTTGCTTTGGTGGATCATCATGGAAGTATGCTTACAACAAAATGGAAAGTTAGAGCATTATGACATATGCAAAATGGAAGTGATTGAATGATTGTGTTTCAACAATATCTAAAATGTCCTAAAACTAGAGATAAAGTGTGTGTAAAAGGGGTGAAAAAGTATGTTTTTTTTAGTGATGAAAATCAAGTGAAAGGCTCCTCATATTTATAGAAAAAGTCAGAATGGGCACCGGCTAAAGTGGCAACCGACCAACAGTAATGGCACAAACCCGACTTGTAAAACCAAAGGCACCGGCCAACAGAAACAACATCTAAATTTTTGATTTGCAAAATCTAGAAAAGATCTTATGTAATCTTGAGAGATTTTTGTTCTAGATTTAATGATGTACTGCATGAGTAAAAAAATCAATTTTCTATTCTATTTTCCTAAAGTAAAAAAGTAACTTGTATATTTAAAAGAATAAACATTTGTAAAGTATAAAATGTCTAGTTGAGTGCTATGTATCAAAATAAATTTACTTGTTAAAATAAAATACTTGTAGTGCAAATGTGAAATGACGTTTGATCATAATTCAACATAACAAACATGTACGAACCTGTGTTGTAACATACGAGGATTCGAGACTTCAAGAGTTGTTGATGTATGTTGAGAAAAAATATGATGACGAGTAACTTGTACATTTAACGATATGTATTACAAGTCATAATTTTGTCATTATGAAAACAAACAAGAATGTGTAGATTAAATACCGTAATATTTGCACTAACAATCTCCCCCTTTTTGATGATGACAAAATATGTAAACGTAATATATAGTAAATGTAAAAGTTACTTGTATCCTTATAATACCTTTTAGATTACCTTCTCCGTTTACACTCTTCTCCCCCTTTTGTCGAAACAAAAAGGGTATGCCCTTGGAGTTTAACTTCATTTCTCCCCGAAAAGGCGAGTTTGCATCATCCCTAGTAAAGTTAAATAGTCTACTCTAACCCCTTATGTTGTTGCATCTCTAGGTAAATGTCCTTGGTCTATAGCGGATCCACAGATCAAATTAGAAAGCTGTACCTACAAAACGGTTAGGTTCATGCAACATAAAAATATAAAAACTATATGATAAAGAAGATTAGACGAAATGGCTTGATTTTGAAGAATAAGAATGATGATGAATGCGTGCATGCTCTCCTTTGAAGAGTGATCCTCCTTGTTCGAGGCGTCAAGATATGATTAAAAAAAAGCTACAAACAAAAATTAGTGCAAAACTAGATTCGTCCTTGGACGAGTAAAATATATACAACAAAGTGTATATAAGATGCATGCTATAAAAGCTCGACAGAAGCTCCCCCTTGCTCGAGGACGTCAAGTATGATCCTACAAAACAAAAAATTAGTGCAATAATAGCTTTTATCCATAGATAAATATGTCATCTACAACAACTGTATAGACGACTCAATATGATTTCTTGACGAATGCTCCCCCTTGCTCAAGGGCGTCAAAATGAACCTACAAAAAGAAAAATGAATGATGCAAACTTCATCCTTGGATGAGTAAGCCATAGACCATAAGGAGTATATGCTTGAACCTACAAAATAAAATTTAGTGTAATTTCATCTTTCGAGGAAGTCATATAAAACAAGATGCAATATGATTCTCTAAAACTAGAATGCAATATGATTTTCCAAAAGAAACTCTTAGAAAAGTAAAATAGAAGTAAAATAATGTCAAAGAGTATAATCCTACTACTTGCATCGTCGAGGTTGTTTTTAGTGGCGAGGTTGTTAGAGATTGTAAGGACATGTTTGAGAATGGGACGCATTTCATTACGAAATTCATTTGGCTTATGACAACATAAGGAAGTGAGCTTATGTGATATGTGGATGAATCGGATATGCCTATGTATTGTGGAGGGAGAGGAGGAAGTGTTGGTTCTAACTCCAGAGTTGGCGAAAGAAAAGTAGAGTTTACGGGGAGAATAAGAGGTGGCTCATTTGCCAAACGTTCAATGGTTGCAAGGGATGGTGATGGATTTGTTGTTGATGGTGGAAGATCATCTAGAAAATCAAAGAAAGATGAAGAAGATGGTGGAGTAAAGAACAAGAGTTCAATTGGATCAAGATTAATAGCTACCGGTGAGGTAAGCTTGGATGGTTGAGTAGGAGCAGGTGGTGGCGAAGTCAATAGAGGAGGAGTTGACTTAGGAGTAAGCAAACAATTTTCATTGGAGTTAATTGTTGGAGAAGTGGTGGAGTGATTATTGGAGAAGTTGGTGGAGCTCCTGAAGTGTAGTCCAATGGTGGAGATAATGGTTGATAGGGAGGAGAAGAGGTTTTTGGATTGACAAAACAACATGGCCTAACACTAATTCTTGTGGTTCGTTTTAGATTAGTTTTATTTTCTTTAGGCATTGTGAAGAGAGGTAAGACACAAGAGGTAGGAGTGAAGAAGAAGAGAAAAAATGGTGCACTGTTTATAAAGGAAGGTTTGAGTTAGACTTGAGTTAGACTTGAGGTATTGCGAAAGGTGATTTAACCATCATGGGTTGTATTGGTTGTGAGTTACTAGTAGGTTGTGGTTGTGGTGGTGGCGGAAGGGTTCATGATGATTCTTCTTGTAGGAGAGACTCGGTGTAAGACTCAATTTTGGTAGAAGTAAAAGGGTTTAACTCTAAACCTTACCTTGTTGGGTTGATGAAGCAATGGGGGTGCTAGACATGGAAATTTTGTGAGAGTGGCGAAAGATGGTGATGACAATGCAAGCAACTAACAATGTATGTTTATGATGAATATGCATGAATGTAAAGAAAGAGATATGGATTAAGGTATGATATATGTGCGAATGAGCACAAATTATCTTGATAAGGAAATCGATCTTAATCGACCTACACAAATCCAAAAGAGTTAGTAGAGGATAGAAGCAAGAATATCATTTTACAACATGATAGTTCAAACATTTATACCAACAAGCACGAAAGAAAACTTGTTCAAGTATTATCACATGAATGACTTAACAAGTAGACACGTAGATAGATATGTATATGAACAAAACATGTTTTCAAATGGACACACAAATAAGAAAAACTAAAAGGATGAGGTCATATGATGCAACTAGCTTAAACAAGGCATGGTGCGCGTTCGAAAAAACATTTGATATGAGGAATAAGAATATTCATACAAGAGCATGTTCCAAGTAGATCAACCAAACACAAGTATAAGGAAGAAGATCATTTAGATTAGAAAATCAATTGCACTAACAATGATGCGAAAGATTTGCGATGAAGGAAACAAATAAGCACGAGATCTCATATTGCTTTTGAGTTCGTTCATTTGTCAAAAATAAGTATCAACCTTGTTGTATTGTTCATTCGCTTGTTTGTCGATTTTGGTTCTTAATTAAAACAATAAGGTTTCAAAAAGAAGATCCTAAACTTCTACAAGTATATCAAAAAAATCATATAGGATTAATCCAAAATCTCATGGGTAAGATTCAACGCTTATACCCTACATATTTTGATTATTCCAAACGCTCCTTAATACAACAAGAAAATGAAAATGAAGAAGTATGAATTGCATAAAAAACCAACCACAAGCAATAACGATTAAGTTGTACACACAACAATCATCCAAGGAATTCCAGACATAAACATATGAGAAATAATGAACATTATACAAGAGCATTATTCAAGTAGTTTCAACCAACACAAGCATAAGGAAGAAGATCATTGTAGGATTATAAAATCAATTGCACTACAATGATGCTATGAATTGCGACAAAGGGAAACAAATAGGCACGAAATCTCTTATTCGCATTTGAATTGTTTTTATATGAAAAATAAGTAATCAAACTGTTATATAGTTACATCGCTAGTTGTCGATTTTGGTTCTTAATTAAAATAATGTGGCTTCAAAAGAAAGATCCTAGAATTCTATAAGTATATCAAAAATATATAACATGAGAGCAAAAGTAGAAAATAAAATTATGTAGCAATGACATATAAGGGACAAGATGCAACAGTTCTTAAAACCATGTTTTAAGCATGTATAAACTCGATCTATACGTATAGATTTAAGGAATGCCAACAGGAACAATAACTATTAAGTATATTAATATCATATAAAAAATGACAAATTATGAACTTATATGAGACGACATATAAGAGACAAAATATGTAAGAATCATGTAGGTCATGACAAAGCCTTAACACTAAGTATCACAAATATAAGCATGAAAGCATTTTAAGAACAAAACAAGACATTTCCTATGGATTACGCATTTGACAATTAAGCAAATATTTATCATACAACTAAAGCTTAATGATCAAGAAAATAATCAAACAAGAACATTTAATCAACCAAGTAAATGATAATCAAATTTCATGAGTTTAGACTAACGAAGAATGATCATTTTTTTAACTAGTATGAAAAAAATATGAATTAGACCTCAATAATCTCGGTGCGGGTGGTTCAGAGAGGAGAACAAGTTGATGAACTAGTGGTTATGGAGGATTGATAAGATGAAGTAGCAACATCAAAATATGTAGATAATTTTAATGAAGTATTTTTGAAATGCTTCTTTTTCAACAAGACAAAAAATATTTTAAACTTTTGGCGAAAATGCCATGCCCAAAAAGTGACATTTTGTTATTATTTGGATAACTACAATTATCAACTAATTGAGGACTTATCTAGGCTCAATTGCCTTTAACATGGCGAGTGGTACAAGTTCTACTCCATATGGTTGATTTTTAATATGGAAATTCCCTAAAATGACCCATTTTTCGCAAAAACTTGTGTGTCTAGTAGTTCTCTCCGCTTTTTCCTTCAGTTTAAAGATTCCTCGAATTTTATCTATAGATAATTGTTCGAACTCGAATTCATAGCATCAAACTTTCATAATTTGTTCATAAAATATATACTTCAATATCAAATGTCACACTTGGTCTAAGTGAATCGTGGACCTTTCTTTATGGGTTTTGCCAAACACTAGTTTTGACCCATTTTAACCAAAACAATAACTTATTACTTTGACCCGCTTTGAAAAAAAAAATAAAGCTACAACAAGACATCACCACACTTCATCTTTACTTGAGTATTTCGGATGAAACAATCAAGTTGCCAATCTCACTTTAATGTGTACAATTTTTATGATGATATTTGTCAAAACACTTATCTAGCATACTTATTGTTTTTATTTTTCTTCTTCTTAGGTTTTACTAAGTAATTGAGATGATCTATGATTTTGATATATCATATGCAAACAAAGATATATATGTCTATATGAGGAGCACAAGACCATCTGCATAAGCCCTATTGTGCGAAAACATAAAGATGACAAACAAATGAGCAAATATGCCAAACAAGACACTTATGATCCATAAACAAACAAGACGCAAAGATAAGATGTAAACAAGGCAAATAAGTAGTCATATAGCACATCAACCTTTCAAGTGATTAATATTTATTAATGAGAGATACGAAACAAAAGAAAACATTTTTGACAAAATTATGAGTTAACCCAAACACCCCTTTTGAAACTATATTGTTTCTTTTAAGAATCAAAATTGACATACAAGCGAAGAAAAATACATGACAAGGTTGACATTTATGTTTCACAGATAAGAAAGCTCAAATGTAATGAGAGATAAGCATACATTCATTATATACTAGCAATGCCAATCTAGAACGACTATATCATATTATCATATCATACAAAAAAGTTTATTTTCTCTTGTGTTGAAATATGACGATGTTATAACCAAGCGCGCATTAGTTACAAAATACTTTTATTTTCAAAAAGGATGTATCAATGTTTAAAGAATACCAACCCAAATTGCCCGACTCAAAAGTTTGAGTTTCCATGTTAATACGAAATTTGAAATTTTAGACACTTTGTAGTATTTTGAAAATTCGACTTACTTAGACTTGTAATCAGATCCTTTAACCTATTTTATTAGAAATTAGACTCAATTATCTTCGAAACAGTAGGTGGCACGACTTGTACAGATTTCGGTTAAGTTTTTACGACCTTTTGAAGTGATCGATTTTTTTTGCAAAGTTACTTAGAGAACCAGCTGAGGCGGCCTACTTCTGTTCATTGAATGGAACATGCTTGTTTATCGAATCAAAAGCGTGCTGGTTGAACGAAATTCAAAACGCTATTATTTTGACACGACGAAAAGATTTAACATTGGCTAGGCATTTATATAATAAAATCGATTTTAGACCTTATTCAAGCTTTTAACAACAATATTCAAAAATAAAGACTCTCTAAGAAAAATAAAACAACGACACTATTTTTCATATTAATGTCTCGCGCTTTTCAAATTGTTTGATACACTGATCAGTACTCGGTTTTGTAAAACTTTGTTTCGAAAACTACAGCTCACATGGCTCTGAGTATACCAATTGTGGAAAACGTAGAGGAGGGTGAATATGTTTCGATTAAAATTTAAAACTTTCATATCAAATATCCAAACAATCATGACTTATGATGAAAAGTAATCAATTATTGTCTCTGAATATATGTAAAATGGAAAAAGCATATATAAAAGCAGTTGTCACAAACACGATTCATAAACATCTAGCACATCATAAACACTAATTACGATGGTAAAAAGATAGGTGATATGTAAAAGAGAAAGCAAACTGAACGCGATGATTTATAGTGGTTCGGTCATGGAGCTCCTTTCCGCCCTGCTCTACTCCCCGAGTACCCAACTCGAGAGTTACTTTACTAGATCAACAAACTCCCTTCTCGGCGGAGAAAACCTCTACACACTTTCGCTTAAACTTTACTGGTTAGAAAAGGTAATTACAGAGTCCCTAACAAAAGTAGAACCAAATATCGTCGCTTATACTTTATCTGGTATAAATTTAAATACCGAAGTCTAAACAGCGGAGAATCCAACCCATCGTTCGCTTATATTATTATCCCGTTACAAAGTAAAATATCAGGTTCTTACACAAAGGGTAGAACCAACCCAAAACCCCATTATGTTTTATGGCCCGACATAACAATCCTTATGTTTTATGGAACAAACACATAAAAAAGATAGTTTTGAACTGAAAGGCCAATTTCTTAAGGAACTTCGAGAAAACACGTTTAGCGGTTCGGATAATGAGGATGCGAACGAACACATTGAGAAAGTTCTCGAAATTGTTGACTTGTTCCATGTTCCTAACATCACTGTGGATCAACTAATGCTCTGAGTCTTCCCTATATCCTTAACCGGAGCCGCAAGTCGTTGGCTAAGAAACGAACCAACTTGTTCGATCAAAACTTGGGAATATCTTAAAACTAAGTTTTTAAACAAATATTGCCCACCTGGTCGAACTGCGAAGAAAATGGAGGAAATCAACAACTTTCAGCAAGAACTAGATGAAACCCTTTATCAAGCATGGGAGGGTTTTAAAGAACTCTTGATGAAGTTTCCTCAACAACTGAGATGCAGGAGGTAATTTTGTTCTACAATGGGTTGGATGTTCCAACACGACAGATTCTTGACTCAAGAGGTGCCGTTCCAAATAAGACAACTGCTGATGCTAAAAAGGCCATCCAAGAAATGGCAGAATACTCTCAAAAATAGCACAATGGAACATCTAGAGGAAGAAGTACTGAGACTTCTTACGGACTGGCTGCTATACAAGCACAACTAAACAATCTAGGAAGAGATATCAAAAAGGTGAATGAAAAAGTTTATGCTGCTCAAGTAGGATGTGAACAATGCAAAGGACTCCATTACACCAAATATTTCCCTCTAAAAGAAGAAGGGAAAACCCTAGAAGAAGCTTACTATACGCAATTTGGTGGACCTTTTCAAGGTAGGGGATATAGAGCAACAGCTCCAGGATTTTACCAAAGGAACAATGCAAATCTTTCGTACCAAGAACGAAGGCAATCAATGGAAGATACCTTAAGTAAATTTATGGGAGAATCAGTAAAGAGACACGAGGAAAACTCTAACTTGATCATAGAAATCCGAGCTTCAACAGATGCTGCCATAAGGAACCAATGAGCATCAGTTAAAACATTAGAGATACAAATCGGTCAAATGAGCAAGGTACTAAAGGAAAGAGGATTTTGAAGCCTACCAAGCTCAACTGAAATAAACCTGAGAGACCAAGTCAAGTCGATCTCTACTACTATTGAAGCTGATTCATTCTCGATACGCCGTATTGGATCATCCCAATACGCCGTATAACAACCCTCAATTTTCATCAATGTAAATATCCATCTATTAAATTAGATGCACTGTAATATCCATCTATTATATATACCACCTTTTTACAGGGAAATTTTTGCTTTATCTCATTATGCAACGTAACTTGCATCTCTAAAGTAAACGAGCTCACGCAACCTCTACCAATGCCATCTCTATCTATGTTTATATCATGTAAACATCCTAATATGTCAAGTCAATATCTTAATATCATTTTTACCAAATACATTATCCATATAATGTACTTTTCAAAACGTTATATCAAAACAAGCATTAAACGTTAATGTTTATATCAAAACCCTAATTATATGTAATGTATACATATAGAATGAATGTACAAACCATCAAGGAAAGTGTATAAGTAATCAATGCATAAAATTCAATTATTTTTTCCTTCTAAAATAAGGTACAAGTCATTAAAAGCACAATGTACAAGTAAATGAAGCACGAATTGAAAATTGTCGTTTTACCTCTGTTTTTCTTAGAGATTTCTTACAAACTAATCAACACATGTTACAAGCACTTTATGCACGACATTTACATCATATTTCACTTTCATTTCATGCAATGTACACGTTTTTAAAAACCTAAAACCCTAACCCATTTTAAAAACCAACCCGCCACCCTTTTCCCTCTATTTCTATTTTTGACCCATTTTAAACCAAGTATCTTTAGAACCTCTTATGACTAAGTTACTAAAGTAAGCATCTTACACATCTCTCTAACACTTAACCCTAACCATAACTCAATCTAAAAGTCCAAAACCCTAAACCGAACCCTAAACCAACCTGATACCCATTTTCACCCATTTTTACCCATTTTAAATGAAGCACCCATCCAAGCACCTCCATGACCTCACCCTTATGTCACCAAGCAACCTAGCAAGCACCTCCATCACCTCCTTGCTAATATACTTGGCCACCAAGGTGGTTTGTCACCTCCTTGACTCCATATCCTAGCCGTGGCCTCCAAACCCCCCTCCATATCTCATATCTAGTTTCTAGCTTATATTACTCACCCTCCTAGCCCTCAATACTCACTACTCTAGCCCTAGATATCTTACACCAAGTAAACTTAGGCATTAAGGGTCTTTTCACCCTATAAATACACGAACCAAGCAACCCTTTCAAATCATCCCTCAAAACTCATCTCACACACTCAAATGGAGTTCTAACCATTCCCTAGCAGCAATAGAAGATTAAGAGAAGTCCCCAAGCTCAGAATAGAAGCAAGAAAAACAAATTCTTGAAGCCATTCCTAGGCGTACGAGTCATAAAAACCTATTTTGACCCATTTTAGCTCAAGTAAGCCTAAGATCTTGTTCCATAAGCTTATATTCTGTATTAGAATGTTCATAATACTCTTAAGATCATATATGAACTCTTGTTTGAAGCTTTGAATCCTCAAACCCATGTGTTTTTTATTAAAACCCTAAAAATGACCCGTTTTGATTTTCTAGCTAACGAATCCTTTTTCTAAACTTTTGTTACGTTAGAACATCTTATTTTAGCTTATTCTAATAAGCTATAACCTGCAAATATCATTTGGAATCCTAAAATAAGCTTGCATGGCTTTTTGGACTTGTTTTGCAAATATTTCCATGCATAGGGGTATATATCGTAACTTTCTGAAATTTATAACTAAAGGGGCTGAAAATGTCATTATTCTAAAGTTATAACTATAAGGACCTATTTTGCCAAGTTTCAAAGTTAAAGGTTTAAATTATATATACTTTATATATAAAGGACTAAAGTTGTAAAAGTTTATAAACCAAGGGTATATATTGCCAATTTTGCAAACTTAAAAATATAAAATATAATATTTTTATATAAATTATAAAAATATATATTAATATTATAAAACTCGATTTTATTAAAACTCGACACATTTATCGTTATTAATCATAAATCGACGCATTATTTCGTTATATATTTAACATAATTTATCATCGACTAACTTTTGAAGAAACTTAAAATCTTATCGTATCACGTTACTAGGGAGCTTCATATAAGGGATTTCATTTGGGTATACGTTTTGACGAGTTTGCTGGATTTACGATTTAAAGTGTCCTGGCTCCTCAAACGTTTACTACATGACTTCTGAATTATGATGGCCCGAACAGTGATACAATATTTCCATAAATCGATAAATCAAATATATACATTAAACATCATGAAGTTTTAAAACATAAACCATCACACTAAGACTTGACATATTACCCCAGGTTGCGTGACGAAGTCGTTACTTTCACTTGATATACTTTTGCCATCAATCAGATTTCCCTATACTGTTAAGGTGAGTTCATAGCCTCGCATTTCAATCTTTTGAATGTTTTATAAACCCGTGAGGGGGATACATGCTCAATTGTTTTTAATATACACAAGTACTTAAAACTGATATTGTAAAGTTCATAGCCTCGCCTTTACTTATTTACATGTTTATAAACCCGCGAGGGGGATACGTGCTTATTTTATACAAATTAAACACAAGTGATTTTGAGATATGATATGGTTCCATCACTGTGAATAGTCCCATCTTTATATGTTTTCTAAATCCCGTGAGGGATTCATGCTATAAACTATGAATACAAGTGTTTTTCTAACTATATGATATCCTGATATATTATTGCGTAAGTTACCTCCATTTTCTCATAAGACATCCCAGTATCTCTTTTGGTAATAGCTCCCATTATCTCTTTGGGTAATAGCTCCCAGTATCTCTTTGGGTAGTAGCTCCTAGTATCTCTTTGGGTAGTAGCTCCCAGTATGTCTTCGGATAGAGGCTCCCGGTTCTATTGAGTTTAAATATGTGATTCATGAGCTTAAGGCAATAATATTGTTTTCCATAATAATACTGTTTTCCATAATAATTGTACTCATTGCAATTATTACACTTATAGGTGTATAACAACGTAACCCACTCTTATGATGACTTATATTCACACTATTTATTATAAACCTATGAATTTCACTCAACCATTGTGTTGACCTTTTTAGCATGTTTATCTCAGGTAACTGAACATCTTATGGCACGGAGTGGCACAGACTTGAAGATGGCTAAACTGTTATCATTCAAACTTTATGTTTTCATGTAGATTTTAGGACCTCTGTTTGTAAAAACTCTGATGAAATAATGAATGACAACTTATCTTTTAAAAATGTCTCTTTCGAGTCATTTTCTATGATTATGACTGTTGTACTATGAAATAATACCCCAGATTAGCTTCCGCTGCTATATGTCAAAAATGGAGGTGTTATACGCCGTATCCACTGGACAGAACAGTACATTGTTGTACAAGTCAAGACAAACAACGGTTCCTTTTCCAAGTCGTTTGGATAATCATTACTGTGAAGAAGAAGAAGAAGAAGGGAACTATGGACCAAAATTTACAAAAGCTTATGGAGCTTCACATATCGATGAATCCATACCCCAAAAGGAGAAAGACCCAGAGAGTTTCACTTTACCTTGCTTTATTCATAATGTTTGCTTTGATAATGCCCTTGTTGATTTAGGAGCTAGCGTTAGTGTAATGCCTCTCTTGACCTACCTTAACTTAGGATTAGGTGAATTAGCTCACACTAAGTTGACAATTGAATTAGCAGATAGGACAGTGAAATATCCAAAAGGAATTGCTGAAAATGTACTAGTAAGAATTGGTAAATTTACTTTCCCTGTAGACTTTATAATTCTAGATACGCCCGAGGATATCAAAGTGCCCTTGATCCTTGGAAGACCATTTTTACCTATCGCCCGTGCTAAGATTGATGTTTACAAGAGAAATATTACTTTAAGAGTTGGGGAAGAAAATATTATTTTCAAAAGTGTTAAACCTGCTAGTAGTTTAATTAAGAGGGTCTACATGTTAGGTTTAAGAGAAATAATGGAGCTTGATTTAGAAGCTAGGCTAATGGGAGAGACTTTGGGGTTAAATAGATCATTAGACCCTTTCTTGGAATATTACATTGAACTAAATGATCTGAATGAACCATTTGAGCTTAGAAGAAATCAAGGTGATGATTTAATGCCCACCATTAAGGAAGGTGAGGTAATTGAGGAATTTAGAACTAGGAATGAAGATCTTGATACTGGAATTGATGATTACCCTAGTTATTGTGACGATGATAAGAAGATCCATATAGATTGTGCTCACAACTTAAAGTTTTCATGCATGATAGGATTTGAATTTACACACCTCAACTTCTTCTGGTTATTGTATATCAATGTGATGTCGAAAAAGTTTCATAATTCAATAATGAAAGATAAGATGGTGTACAAAGGGGATAATATTATAGGAACCTTAATGAATGTGCCTATTTTTGTTGGAACCTTTTCTGTTATGACTGACTTTGAAGTTTTGGAAGATATGGATGCTTATCGTGATGAAGGAATGGGCGATGTTATTGTTGGCGAACCGTTCTTAAGAGAAGTTGGAATTAAAGAAAGACGGTTTGATGGAATGATTACCATTTACAATGGTAATGATGAAGTAACTTACCAAATGGTGCGATCACATTCGAGGTTTAAACGCCACACTAATAAGCAATGTAACAAAATCCCACCATTACTGAAGGTAAGTGAGAAAGATGAGAAGAATGAAATCTCGCATGCATACCAAAAGCTTAAAGGGTTCTACAAAGGAGTTTTGAATCTAGGACCCGATTACATTCGAAATGCGAAGACGGAAGAATGGCTCACACGTGGGCACATTAGCGTGCATGAGATGGATTAGTGAAGAGAAGCTGAAAACAAGTCTAACTTAAAGACTTTGCTGTAAACAAAAGTGCTTCCCGGGAGACAACCCGGATTGTTATTTAATTTTATCGAGTCTGTCTTCCCAGGCATCAATACGGCGTATCCGCCCCATACCATACGGCGTATTGATTGTCTGGACGTTATCGGTCTTTATTTTTTATTGCACTTTAAAAACATTATTTTCAGTTATGGAATACGGCGTATTCATTAATTTGATATGGCGTATCTACCAAAACTGACTCGTATTTAGATTGTTTAGTTTAGTTTAAATTAATCATAGGTACCAAGATAGGAATGCACATGTTTTTCCTATGTTTAATACATGACCTCGTGAAAGAAATATCGACGAATATTGGTGGAGAATTTACAAATCTGGAGATCTTGAAGTGTTGGAGTCTTGAAACCTCAAGGCGGCTGTTCAATACACAATCTTGCTCATTAACGCAAATTGGAGAATCTACCGAGCAAATATCAGGGGAGTTTCTCATTCTAATTCTTTTTAAATTCTCGTATGTAATGTTTTATCTATACAACGAGGATGTTGTATAATTCAAGTGGGGGATGGAATTAGAATGTTTACTTGTCCTAATTTTCACACTAAAATGCTTAAATTATGCTCAAATTTAAAAAAATTTCAAGCATACTAATGTTTATGTTTGATATTATGATTGTTGTTAGCTTAATTGTTATGTTTAGTGAGTAGTTTATTAGTGCTTGCTAAGTGATTTGTGAATTGAAAATTAAGTGTGGATTGTAAAAAGGTTTGTTAATTAATAATTTTCAATTATTTAGATTTGTAGTTTGAATGTTTTAAAGGGCAAATCCGGAAAAATAGTCAAACAACACATCTAGTAATTAATATCTTTTTAAGAGATTTTTGTCAATATAAGCCAACGTTGTGAGATAATTATCTTTTCTAAGGAAATTAATTCGTTAAGTAAAACTTTAATTCAAACTTGAGGAACTTTCCACGTCACTTAGCAAGCATATCTTTTTATATAGTTCTTTTCATTTAATTGCTTTGCTTATTTGTTAATTAGTATAATCTAGTTTAGTAGTTTTTTTAAAATTTAGTGTTAAATCAAAAACCAAAATTAAAAGACATTCAAGCATCAAACAAAACGCTTTCGTGAATTTCAAATTCATCTCTCGTCGGGATACGACATCCGGGAGATAAAAATATTGTTTGTCCTCAAACAGTTTTTATATCTATTCGGGATACTCTCTTTACTATTACTATTTGGTATTATAAATATATTATATATATTACTATTTGATATTATATATATATATAGTATCGAATCAGTTTTTGTAAACAACTATTATTAAAAAATAATAACCGAATAACCAAAATATTATAAAAATAATAAAACATAATATCAAACGTAAACATTATAAGCTAAATAATTCTAAACTACTATTATTAAAAAGGGAAGGAGGAAATAACCGAATGATGAACCGAATCGAGAATTAAACCACCCGTTCTTATAAACTTAATTAAACTTTTAAAGTTTAAGACTTATTAGTTTTTTATTTCATTAATTAATTAATAAAGTTTTGAGCTTTATTAACTAATAAGCTAGATAAAAACTTAAAAAGCTTAGAACTTTAATAGTGAAACTAGTTTATAAGAACCATAAGCTCCTCGCCTAAGTGTAGAAGGATGGAATAAGAAACAAGACATAAAAAGTTAGGACAAAATAAGCTAATAAGATGAAAACTTTTTTAGAAAAATAAGCTATTTTGAAAACTAAATTTTGTAAAAATAAAACTAGATTAAATCTAATAAGCTACTTTTAAAACTATTTATAAAACTAGATCTAAAAGTAAATAAGCAATTGAAAACTCTAACTACTAAAAAGCTTTTAGAACTACTAAACTAAATAATAAGCTCTCGAAAATAAGGGTGCTCAAGACTTAAAGAATAAGCCGAGTAGAAGACTCATGACACCCTTTTAGCATTCGAATCGAGCATAAGCAAGAAATAAGTAACCGAATAAGCTAAATAAGAAGAGAAAATGAAATAAGCACAAGCTTATTTGGATAATATGAGCTTAGATCTAAATCTAATAAGCCAAAAGAATGCTTATTTGAAGTAAGAAATAAGCTAGGAAAAAGCTAGAAGCAACAATAAGCTTAAAAAGAAAAGAAAAAAAATAGAGGATTAGAAAAAGAATAAGCCATAAGAAAATAAGCACTTCAATCTTCAAAACATCTTCAATAATAAGCTAAAAAGAGTTGATTACAATAAGCTAAATAAGCTATAAAAGCTTTTACAATAAGCAAACTAATAAGCTAAAAAGACATAAAAATAAGCTACACTAAATCTACACTACTCCTACACTACTTGAAAATAAAACTAAATCCTAACACCCAATTCTGCTGCTGTGCGTGTGAATATATAGCCCAAATGGGTGGGGGTATTTTTGTCAATTCAAGTATCCAACCAATGAGAGTATCAGATCTGAGGGTATTTTTGTCATTCCGTGCTAAATGCAATTTCCATGAAGCTTCCTCGTACCTAATCATTTGCAGATGTCAATTCTTAGATCCTCCAATAGAAATGTGACACGTACCCCCTTCTAGAACCTCGTAACCGCCACCTGCATACGATGAACAGTACCTCGTACATAATCATTAGCCGCCAAGCCGCCGACACGTAGCAACATCCAATTAGACAGCCGCCAGTGACGTGGCATCCATGTCAGCGCCCAGGTCAATGCCGGTCAACCACTGTCGGACCACCGGTCAACGGTGGCCACCGGCGGTCAACGATGGAGGACCACCATGACCACTGTCGGGCCATCGTCGGACCACCGTCAGACCACCGGTCAACAGGCGGGTCATGTTGGGTCATGGGCCGGGTCCGCCACGTGGCACCACCTGAGTGGTCCATGTGGCCCACCACGGAAAATCCTCACCCCAGACAAGCCTGGGGTTCGAACACTCGACCTCATGGTTGTATAACTATGGCTCAGCTAGCTTACCGCTAGACTAGAGCATAGTTATATTAAATATATGAGAAAT